>JADIIZ010000023.1:0-145183 GCA_027604345.1 Boothiomyces sp. JEL0866
TTCCAGCAACCGCGTTAGATGTAGACTGCCCAGCAGCGGAGCCGCCAAATATTAAAACTCCAACCAAACAGTGCAGTGCTTATCAAGGCTTCTGTGTATGTCCGCCAAATCAAGTAAGTTGCTATCAAGAGCAAGGATGCGTTATGTGCGTAAATCAAGCAAACCAATGTCCTCCTGATTCTCCAGCATTTAGACCATAAATAAACTCGTAGAAATAACCTTCAATCTTTTTCTTTCAAAAGCACTTTGATCGCCAAGTTTCCATTTGGCAGCCAACTTTTTTGATTAGATTCACCTAATATCGGTTTGTAGAAACGAATTTTGACTATTTCGATCTTTAACGATGTAGTAATGGCCTTGGATCTGTTTCAAATTCATGGCGGTCAACAAAATTATTTGTAATTCCTTCAGCTAAAGGAAACATTCCTTTTTTGTGATAATGTAGCACTTGTAATTCTCTCGGGTTTATTTGATTTTTGTTCTACACTCTGGTGCATCCATCTGATTTCAATATGCTGATTTCAGTTTTAGAGATAAACAGTGAATTCGTTCAAGCTCCAAAAGATTTTGAATATCGCTGGAAAGTAGTATATCAAGAGATTTGACATTTTATTTTTGATCACTGAATAGATGTGTCATCAATGTTAATTGCTACATTTCTCTACACCTGCCCCTGAAATAGGCTTGGGATCAAAGCCTCCTCATTATAAAATCAAGATCCTTTGCATCATACTCATGTTTGAAAGGCAGGCTGGGTCGTATAGAACACTTGCTGGTCTCATTATTGGATTAGGGATCCAAAATGTAATGTACTCTTTCTTTGTCCTGCTTCAAAAATACAAAAATTCAGCATTAGGGACATTGTGGTATATGTCTCTATTTGCTTCAATATCAATTACAAGCTTCCAGTCCGTTCAAATGATTCTACTTGATTTCCTGACTTCTCCTTACGCTGCCTCCGACGGGTACTTGGGCATTTTACTAATGCTTAATTGGTCATTCTACTTTCTTTCTGGTTCATCCATTGCGATTATAATTCAAAGGCGGCTACAGGTTATCTACGAGAAAGATACCACACTTTTCCAGTCAATGAATTCTTTACTAATACTGTTATTGACTACAAAAGGCACAGCGTGCGGACTAGGAGTGTACTGTGGATATGGGGTTTACAAAAACTACTACTTGAAATACGATGATCATCCACTATTTCATACCGTAGAAACGATATCTGCATTTGGCGGTCTATTAGAAGCAGTTTATTCTAGCACTGGTTCAATATTATTCCTTTCTGCTTTGAATACTATGGGTCAAGATTTTATTCCCTTTATGCTAAAGGTAATTGCAAATCATGAAGGGCATCGGCTTATTTTGATCTTGGTTATGCACGCTGCTACTGCTACTATGATGATGTACAATGCTTTTTCGTATCAGACTGGGTACACACTCCTCGCATTTTACCTTCCCTCATGGACCTATGGGCTGGAAGTCTATACATTTTTGGACCTGGCCTACCACTCTGCCAAAGACATTTTGCAAGAACAGCAAGCTACTTATCAGGAGCGATCAAAGTCCATGAGTAAAACTTTGTAATATATTTTGTTTTCCTTGATGTTCTCCAAAGAACTAGATTTGACATTTGGTATTGCAACCCCACATAGATTCAAATAAAAAGTATCAAAGAGTCAACTGCAATAGATTAAAAGTCTATAAATTTATTAAATTGATAAGCCAGTTTTCTGCGTTGACAGATTCAAAGCCTTAGATTGTTAAATGAACAGAAGAGCGAGGAGCCATAAGCCAGCAAATAAAGTAACACCAGCATTTGCTGTTTTTGATGGTTGCCAGTTGCAATAATTGATCAAAGTATTAATTTCACCTTGTACAGGCCCGGCTACGGTTTGGTCCAATGAAGACAATGGAATAGCGGTAATATTTGTAAGCTGCATAGCTACACAGCTGGTACATACAAGTGTTTTCTGGTCAAGTAAATCTTGCACTGCAAGTGTAGTATTCAAGGATGAAGTAATATGTCCCAAAAATGCTGGTTTTTGGGATACTAAGCAGTAGGTTCCATTTGCTTTGACACAAGCACCAGCTCTTATAATACTTGTTTTTGCTAAATGAATAAAAATTTACCAGCTAATTGAGAAACAGTCGTGAGTGAGGATGTGTCTGCTAATTCGTCTGCACAAACCGCAGGGATTGAAGTTACAAAGTTTTGAACTGCAATTTGACATGGTACAGTACAAATTGAATCTAAATTATCTGTAATTTGGTTGAAGAGCGTCTGAACTCCATTTGTAGAAATTGAATTCAAGTCCATGTATTGCCCACACGCATTGTCGATAAGCTGTTTGTTTTGGTTGAGAAAGGTACTGCATTGTACGTCTAATGGCTTAGCGAATACCGTAGAGAGTAAGAAGAGCATTTTTGACAACTTTTGCAGCGGAGAGAATTGAAGCCCCAGGCCCCGTGAAATATAATCCAAAAGGTCTTTGGAAACTAAAAGAAAGTTTAATCACAACTGGTACAAGAAAAATATGCGGAATCTACAGCAACATGAGTTGCTAGATCACGCATGTAGTTGAAAGCTAATCTATACCAGTTTATTACAACAAAATGGAAAATAATGTAAAGGCAACTGCAGAATAATCGAATCTATTCGCGTTGCTCTTGGTTGGGGTAGTAGAGTTACCTCCGTTACTTTGCACATCAGTGAAACCACAGAAATCTACGATTGCTTTTGTAGATTGATAAACAGGGCCAGTTACAGAAGAATCCATACTTGATAGTGGAAGCGCATCAACAGCTTGAATTTGCTTCAGCGTGCAATTGGTACAAGTATATGTCTTGTTGGACATTATATAACTTGCTGTTTCGTTCAATGATTTTGTAGGCAGTTCTGCTATTTGTTTTGGGAGACAGAATTGGTCATTATATTGCACACAAGCACCAGTTCGTGCAATAATAGCTACTGCGGCTAATTGGCCTACAGTAGTAGTATAGGTCGGGCACCCGATGATACCACTTTTTTTAGGCGGGATCTCTGCTAAAATAGTCAAAAGTTGATGCGATATTTTGTATGACTTTTCGTCCCAAATGATTCTTGTTGGTATTCATCGCATTAAGTTTCTATTTAGAATCTGAATTTAGCTTTTAGAATCTAAACAGAATCTAATTGCCTGAAATTGAAGGTTATATTTTGTGCTAGATTCATGTAAAGTGTAATACCTTCTTAACCTATACTTTCTGGAGATACTGTCTTACTAGGTTTTTAACCGCTGATTGTCCAAAGTTCAAAAAAAACATCAATTGATCGGAGATAGCAAAAATATTAATTATGATAAAATCTTATTCCTAGTCTACATACTTTATTGAGACGAAAGTTCAAACGTCAAAACAAACTGAGATAACTTTCTGACATTCGCAACAATACCCTTTTGGGATAACACTTTACCATCCGTTCCGTGGTAACTTTGGTATTTAAATGAGGCAAAACGATCGGGAGGTACAACGAAATACAATTCTGGTTTCAAAGGATTACCAAGTATTTCCAAAACATCACGAAGCCCAGTCTGTTTGCAAGGATGATCTTTGGCACCAGTCATTTGGAAGAGTAGATTTGGCTTGATAAATGAAATAACTGATTCAAAAATCTTGCTAACGGGGCGGAAATAGCAATTAAAGGCATTTTGAAATTCAGAGTCGTTGGAGGAATATAAGAAAATAGTGAGATCCAACGGCAGTTCCAATGTACGCTCCTGTGCTGTCTGTAAATCACGAATCTTGAACATTCCACCTTTAGATATAACTGTGTGAGCGTGCTTTTCAAATAATGTCCCACGAAGTTGTCCAGTTTCCCCAATACCTTGAGTTGCTGAAAGAAATCTGATAAGATGAGCACGGTCTTTGGCATAGACACGGTTGTAAATTTCATCAACGACATAGGCAGAAGCAAACTGATAAGGACCACTATGGAAGCCATCCTTGACTGATCTATGAATCAAACGACTTGAAGCGTCTGCTTTTGCACCAGATCCACCAAAGGATTCCAGAACTGAATCAATATTGGATATATCTAACGCTTCGTTTAGAAGAGCTTGCTGATCTGGATCACGCGCATACTTGAGAACAAAGCGTGCAATGCCTCCCCACTTCAAATATAGATTTTCCACTAATTTTTCTGGAATAAAAGAATAAAGCATAGAGCGACAAGAATACAATTCTTCCTTTGACCACACTGGCATATACCGAAGGTCGCAGGAATTCTTGGAAAACTGGTGCCAAATTTCCCGGCGGAGTGAAGTCAGAAGAATGGTCTTGGCATCAACATCAACAGGAGTTATGCCATCAACAACGTAGAAGGTAGTCGGTGAGCGGAGATATGGACGAAAATCTTGCTGAGACCCTTCTTTAACGCCATCTGGAGAAAGCAAATACATCCAACCCCTTTCAAGAAAACTTTCATATATGACCGTAGCACCAGAGCGAGCAAGATGCAACAACAAGAAGTAACCAAAATATGTCTTGCCAATTCCTGGATTTCCAAGAATTATCAAGTGCCGTGTTTCTACAGATTCAACAATAGAGAGGGTAGTTTCAAGAAGTTTAGGATAGCAAGGACGGATATAAATGGAGGATCCAATAGATTCTTTTCCAAGGATGAAGACATTTTCTGGAAGTTGGACGGCAGTGTTTTCTTCTAGAGGGTTTGAGTAGTTTGTGAAAGCAGTCCAAAAATTCAGTAGTGTAGGAGAGGCTGTAGCAAATGTTGAACCGAGGTCAGTTTGTGTGTGTTGTCTTGAAGGTGGTGGTGAAGTCCCAATAACAACACACGATCCTCCTTGATTTAATTTCTGATAATATTGAGGAGTTTTTGCAAGAGTAATATCATCCAAGTCTGTAATAAGCTGGTCTTTGTTGCTGCTTGTGTAGAGTTGAATAAGAGCAGCTGCAACAGGAATAGCTTCTCCAAGCTTTGCTTTGATAGCATCCTGTACTTCACTCAAGTCTTCCATATCAGTTACATTGATTCTTGTCTTGTATACAGAATATTCAAGGTTCAGGAATCGCTTTGTCATTTTGTGAAAGGAAAGAAAAAAGTTTCCAGCACTTCACAATAGTGCCCAGATCCAAAAGGAAAAGCATTTAGATTGGGAATTTTATTTGGAAAGTTCTAAATCAAAATTTCACTTCTTAATCAAGCAATCACTTGAGCCTGAATATAGAAAAATATCAGACACTTGAAGGCAATTCACAGCCCAATTATGAGAATCTGAAATAAATTTCAGTTGTTTGAGCACATACATTAAAGACGAGAAATCAATTGTTACAGTATCTCGGTTTGGATGAAGATGGCAAGATATGAGAGGTTTCAACATTGATCATATACGAGAAAGAAAGACCTGCAATTCAGATGATTTTGAGACGATTAATTACTTTACCAATCTAAGACTTTTACCAGCAGCAGACTATTTAGCAAGGAATTGCAATTAATAAGACAATTCCTTTTATCTTTTTTCTTTCATTAATAATAAAACGATTAATGAACGAAATAACTGTATCATTTAAATTGAACTACGATGATTTAAAATGTGAAATATGCTACGAGACCGTTAGCACTCTTCTAATTCATTGCTACAATGGATTTCACTTTGTATGCATGACTTGTATGTTAAAATATTCAAGAGATTGTCCAATGTGTAAAGTATCAAGGGTGTATCACAATTTGTTGCTTGAGAAGCAGTTGAAGAACCAAATGGTTAAATGTGGAAATGAAGGTTGTAAAAGACAACTTTTTCAATGGAGTAAAGATGAACACCAATCAGAATGTCCATACACTAAAGCATCATGCCCATGCTGTGGTGAAGAAATCACAATGAAATCAATGAATAATCATTTGAAGACTGGATGCAAAATACTATGGGTTGAACATGCTGGAGATACTTGTTCAGCTGGGCTCCAAGGACATTTCCGACTAAACAGAGATGGATACAAATTTGATATTCAAGATATTAAAAAATCATTTGCAGTAATTTGGCATAGAGTAACGACTCTTGTTGAAAGACGTGAATCAGATTGGCAGATTAGAGTTTTCAGCCATAATGACAGCACAGATGATGTTGATGTAAATTACTGGTTTCCAAAAGAGACTAATTCATACGATCGTAAAATCAAGCTTTCTATCAAGCCGTTGCTTAAAATCAATGAGAAAAACGCTAATTTTCCAAGAATACCATTTGAGGCCGAAGAGGTTAACTTTGAACCCCCTCAACCAAAAGAAGGAGCCCTTGAGGATTTCTTACATAGATTAATGGATGAAGAAGGGGATCGCGAAGGTTAATTCGTAACTACAGTAGAATCTCTTTGACTTCATCATCATCATCATTTGACTTTCCAACACTCAATAACTCTTGATACAATTTTGATTGAATGCTGTGTTGTTTGTGCATCATCTTCTGAAGCATCTTGCTGTCTTTAAAGAGATTATCAACTACTTTTTCCAAGTCTGATAATGCAGCATCTACAGTGGGATAGTACTTCTTGAATGGGAATACAATACCAGAGTGAAGTAGATAAAAAGTATCAATTATTTCATGGTATTTCATTTCTTTTTCATCCAAGAGGTCTTGTATCCTCTGGTAAAGAGATTTATGTTGTTGTTGAAGCAACTGTTTTACTGACTCTTCTAATTCATTTATCCTTGACTTCATTAGTTTTGTGATATTTGCTTTGTTGGGATTGTCCTTCTTTAACATGTCTTCTGGTATATCTTGAAGTATGATTGGTTCAATCTCCTGACCTAAATAATGTTGGGCACTCTTTATCAATGAGTTATTCATCTTCTTCTCCACGACTTGATAGTTGTATCCATTGGGATCGCGATAAACAGAAGAGACTGGAATTGTACGGAGATACTTTGCTTTGATTGAGGTGGAAGGTAAATCATTGTCATTTTATACTACATCTAAATAAAATAAATTTCTGAAATTACCAAAATATTAAAAAGTAATATTGGACCGCCGTTATTAGAAATAAAAGTAAGCTATATTAACTATTTCAAGTTACTTGGATTATGTGGTTCTGACCCTTTACTTTCTAATAATTTAAACCACGTGCCACATTAAAATCTTTTTCTGATAAAATGGAAATCACAGTGTTCACAGGATTCCTTGGAGCAGGTTATTAATTTTCATTATGTAGGCAAGACAACGATTATTTTAGACTTGCTAAAGAAGTGTCCAAATGATTATAAGATTGTGGTCCTGAAAAATGAGTTTGGAGATGTAAAGGTTGATTCGCAACTTCTCAATTCACATGTCCAAGTTACAGAAATGATGAATGGATGTCTGTGCTGTGTTTTGGTTGGGCAAATGAAGAATGCGATCTTAGAAATTCAAGAGAAGCAAAACCCTGATCGAGTAATTATTGAAACTTCAGGGTCAGCATTTCCTGCACCTATTGCATGGCAGATTAGGGAATTGAAGGACGACAATATTAGACTGGATTCGATAATTACAGTGGTTGATTGTGTGAATTTTAAAGGGTATGCAGATACATCGTACACAGCCAAAATGCAAGCACAATACACAGACTTAATTATGCTTAATAAGCACGAGCTTGTATCTGAAAGAGAGCTGGATATAGTGGTAGATTATGTCAACGAGTTAAATACAGACACACCAAAAATCAAATGGGACGAAAATTGTGCCTTTGATGTTTGTTTTGGACTAGATACTCATCTTTTTAAAAGCAAAGAAGGCATAGTTGATCTGGACATGCTGCATCATGAAAGAGAGATTGATATAATTACCGTATTGCACGATTCATACCAGTTTGATAAACTCTCAATTGAGCAGTTGCTTCAGAGACTTCCAAAAGATGAAGTGTATCGCGTAAAAGTAAGCAGTGTCTAATTAGGGAATTTTTCAAAGTAAATCTGGGAGTGTCATTCTTAATTGGGCATTTGGACGTTGGACTTGGAGTGATAATCTCAATGATTCCACATTAAAATTGTCAGTAATGGGGATTGATTTGAAAAAGTATGTTGTTGAATTTGAAAATTTATTTGCTGGTGCTGATATAACTTTTTCCCCTGCACATAGGCATTAATGAATATTGTCAGCGAGAGTTTAGAGTAATTGTGAAACCTTAAGAATCATACCACATTTATCTTCAAGCTAGTTTACTTGTCTTCAATATAAAGTTATCCAATGTTATAACTATTCGCGTTGAAAGTTTTCTTTGTATTTAGATGGTAACAACACGTAAAGATTTTTACATCTCAACCTTATGACTGAAAAAGAAGCATCTGCCAGCACATCATTTTTGTATCGCCATCAAACGCATCTTAAAATGGACCATCGAATAACTATTTCAATCGCGAAAGGTGAAGGTGCGGAAAACCAGATGAATATATCAAATTACTTTGATCTGTTGGCTCCCGAAATATCGTTGATTGAAAGCCAAAGAAAGTTCAGTTCTAAATTCAAGTTATTTCGAAAGGCCAAGTTTACTTTTGCGGACTTGAGAGAAGCTTACAGAGTGGTTCGATCACAAAGAAGGTTCAAATCCAACTAACAAAAGGACTGAGCCAGCGGAGCATAAATTTATTGTTTTCTTGTTAGAGATTTACAGGATGAACAAGGATGTGAGGAGGATAATCAAAAGAAACATTTGGGTATTAGAGATTATGATATTTTTGTTGGAAACCATATTTTGTATATTCTATCTGGTAGAAATCCAGATAAATTATTCATTCCCGTGTGATGAGAATTCGTGCTCTCGCGGGACTTTACCAAGTTGGATTGTAGTCAACCGTTCAAAAATTCACTATATATGGCTAATTTCAATTTCTACCCTTCGCCTAGGATTGACTGCAGTAAACTCAATGTTGACAGACAACCCAATCAAATTCTTGGCAGCCCCACGAACATTGTTAAACTTGTGTACAGCAGTTCCATTCCTTATACTTTCACGTTTTGAAGTGGGCCAATTCGTAATATTGTGCTAATTTAGATATGTACGTTATTCCTGATCTAGATATTCCTTATTTCCTAAGGTGCTTCTTGTTTATTCACCATCTGAAATCAGTCCTTATGATGAAGAACAAATGGTCTCCAATCAAATTCTCTGAATTTACAGAAAGATTTATATTATTAGTTGGAAATATTTGGACCTTACTCTATTTTGGCGTTGCTGCATTCAATTACAGCGAAAGTGAATTTCCTGGAGAAAAGAGAAGCACGATTGGCAGCAGTTGCAACACCAACTCGAACAACCAACTGTCACTGATGGATACCTTTTACTTTATTTGCATAACAATTACAACTGTAGGTTACGGAGATATAAGTAAACCTTTTTTAACAAGCTCCACAAACAATACCGGGCCAGGTGGTAATTATTCTGCTTATTATCACTGGAATCACAATTGTCCCTGGCCTTGTAAGTGATATGCAAGAATCTTTGAAGATGCAGCAATCAGGAGCAGGCTCTTATACCCCTGGAAGAAATCCCTTTATAGTTATCTGCGGGTTATTTAATGATACTACTAGGACAATCAGGGTTGTCCGTTCTATATTAACCAGAGTATATTGGGCTAACATTAGGATAAAACCGAAAACACTACCGTGGTGCTCCTCTCTAGGGAAAATCTCAACACGATAACGAAATATGCTCTGAAAAAATCAAAGTACAAGAACCGAGTTTTCCATATTCAAGGGTCTGGTTTAGTAGCTTGGATATAACATAGGTTGCGAATGATTTGGCTCGAGCGCAGTTGAAAAAAGCAAAAGGAGCAATCATTTTGGCCAATTTGAGCACAAATAATAAGCGAGTTGAAGATGAACACAATACTTTGCGCGCATGGGCATTTTCTGATTATGAGCCAAAGCTTCCCTTATTTGTAGAAACATTGCTACCTGACACTTCGATTTTTCAGGAATCAATCACTGGTGGATGTATATCGAACTTAACTTAGCCATTTGCATAAATGAATTTCAACAAACATATTTGGCGTACAATTGTTTGTACAGAGGAGTGGGAACATTAATGGTGACTGTTTCTGATCTTAGGTGAACCTCATTCAAAAATTTCGAAAGTTGGCTGATTTCACCGAGCCATGGCAATTGCAATATGCAGACGGACTTCAAAATGAAATATTTGTTGCAAAAGTGAATCCTATTTTTGTTGGAATGCCATTTGCAGAAGTAGCCAGCTATCTATTCAAAGAATTTCAAATAGTTTTGTTTGCATTAGATATATTCATACCCGAAAAACAGTGTCAGCATGTGGTATTGAATCCTGGGCTACAATATAGTTTAAAAGAATGTGACAAATTCTTTTTCATAGCTCTACAATATTCAGATGTTCAGGCAGCCTGTGAATTGGTAATTGATCATTCATGCAGACTCATGTTCAATATTTAAGATCCAAAGTTGATAGATCTGAAGTTCCAGATATAGACCCTCTCTCTCCGGATGTTGTAGTGCCAAGAATCAATTCTAGCAAATCATTCGATGAATACATTAAAGATTATCCCCCGGAGGCCCAAAGAGCGAAAGGTAAATGAAATTAATGGGTAGTTCCTCTTTGTCTTCTTTTGAAGGATCCACCTACATTGCTCGACACTGTTCTTGTTGACAACTCAGATTGCCTAAGCAGCCACATATTGCTTATTACGTGCAACTTTCAAGTCTTTCGATTTATATGTACATTAAGATCGGCTCATTTGACCGTGAACGAACTGAAACCAATACTAATTATGTGCCCAAAACCACCTACCCAAAGAGAGTTTAACAGGCTGCGAAACTTTCCCAAAGTGTATTTCATTGTTGGAACAGGGAATAGAAGATCCGACCTTTTAAAAGCAGGAGTGCTGACCGCGGATAGAATAGTGCTGATGAATTTATCTCAAAAATCGTTTGACGAAAAAACCGTTGATGAAGATGACCCATTCGGAGATACTTCAGCAATGTAACTAGTGCTTACCTTAGAATGATTAGTAACTTGATTCATCACATATGTACTCTGAACGGGATCAAAAAACACATTATAACTGATTTAAGTAACCGTAATACTTATTGTAGCGCATGAGTCGAATGTTAAATTCATCTCATACGCAGGAAAAGGGAGAGTATCGGTTTTGAAAAATGGAAGTGAGAAGGCACAAGTGCATTTCAACCCCATATTCGCAGGTAATAATTTCTAATTAAGCTGGAAGAGTAATGATATCAACCATGCATGAAGAAATACTATCTGCAGCTTATTTTCAACCTAGCATACTGAATATATTCAACGCTCTTTGTGGGGTCCGGTTTAAAGTAAGCATCACTATTCTAATTTAGGCTGACTATGAAAATGACCAAATCCTTGATTTTGAGCCTTCATCTCTGTGTTATATATCTGTTCCAAGCGATATGGTTAACCGACCCTTTGGCTATCTATTCCAAACACTCACTGAAATACATGGTATTGTTCCAATAGGAATACTGAGAAGCGAAGACGAAAAATTAAAGAATTCGTTACCATTCGTATATACAAACCCTCCTTGGAGTCTTTTATTGATGCATAATGATCTGGTATATGTACTGGCAAACCCACTTACAATAAAATGATTATCATGATAAATAGTCACTTTCTCTGTACTTTGAAGAAGAAACGTAGAATGGGATTGATCTTTCAGATTGCGATCGCCTATGACGAATACTATATTCGAAATAACCAACGTTCGATGGCACTCTCGGTTTGATGGCCTTATCTTTGAGGGCTTGTCCGTTCATAAACATTGAGCTCTGACTATCAGAATAAGCTCGTGAGCTTGGGCGACTTGATTCAAACCAATGGTTTTGAGCGGTAGACGAAGGTCCAATTTCTGGATTTCTTCTAAACTTGGAAGACGTGTAAGCGATTTCTGCATATTCCAAATTCTCATTTACCTTATTTCTAAATGGAGGAGTGCTTTCAGATTTGACTCTCTGTCTCTCTTGCTTTTCAAACCTGTATCTTTGAATATTTTCATCAATATCCTTGTACTCCTGGCGTGTCCACCAACTGATAGTTCTGGCTTTGATCGACAGATGAGAATTAGCTTTAGGCTTAAACCGACTTTTGTGGATATGGATGTTGAACCTTTCTACAATATGCGGTTTCTCTGCTTTCTTTTCGGCAACGATGGTATTCAAATGCAGCAGCTACAATTAAAATGACACTGACCTTGGTAATCTTGGACCGCTTGAATAGTTCGGGTTTCAAGTGTTTGTTATGGTCTTTCAAATGATCAGCAGCACGCACTGGTTTTCCCTTTTTAGTAGTAAACTCATCCACTTCGAGCTTCTTTGGAATGTCCAAATGTGGTTTCTGCAGATCAACAGGGTGGCAAATAGCCTTTCGGACAGCCTCAGGAGGAATTGCGGAATTCAATTCCTGTAAGCGTTTGACGATATTCTCTGATTCAACTTTTTCCTGAGTGGCACAATCATTTTCTTCTTGATATAGCACTTTGATATTCTTCTTTTTATTCTTTTTGAATTTGTAGATGTTCCCTAGCATGAAAGAATGAGTACCGTGATTCGTTAAAGGAGTGAATGGCATTGGTATATGTGCGTCAAGATTATCGTCAATATCTGTGGGTTCGTTGCCAAGCAAATTGAAATTTGAATTCTTTCGAATAATGCTTCCTTTCCGCATACCAAGCATTGACTGCTTTCTCACTTTCAAACCTTTCTTTGGATCCTTAACTATACTCTCGCGCTCCTTGACAGCTTCATCTGGTAATTTTTGGTCTGGCGTGTCATCCGTTATAAGGATTTGCGGTGCTGGAGGGATGCTCGGCATTTTGACACTCTCTTTTCTCTTTCTTGTCTTCTTATCCTTTTGATCCAATCTCTTTAGTTTTGGAAGGAATTTTTGCAATTCTGCGTCTTGCTGGATATGCATAAACAGAATATCCAGCTCCTTCTGATGGTCATCTTTATTATGCGAGCTTTTTTCTACTGTGCTTCCATACTTTCTTGCGTATGATGGTCTGTCCATCTCCAGTGAATTGAGTGGCGCTGACGATCTGCCTTCATAAAAAGTGTGAAAATGCTTTGTCTGTGCAAATACACCATCCATCAGCCTGCTGATTCTTGGGGATGGTTGGTCTTTGGCAATTTCAGGGGCATTTGGCACCACATCTCTTTTTCTGGCTTCTGGAGCAGGCTTTGAAAATGGAGCTTTGACAACTCTCGCAGAAGGTTTGCTAATATCCTTCGTTCTCGCTAGCAGCCTTTGTTGCTTATTTTGTAGCAAGTCATTTACTTTGCAATCTATTTCTTGCAACCCTTTCACTCCAGTGTACGCAAAAGTTTCGTAATGATCGCTCCTGTCACCAGTTTCCTTATTCTCCTTGCCCAGTAATCTATTAAAAAATTCAGTCAAAATAGTATTTTGATTAGGCTGCTTCAATTTCTTTGAGTTTTTTGAAGCAATTGAATTTAAAAAATTCATTTGAGCTACTGCGGAAGTCTCGTCCATAGTATAAAAATATAATGTCGTCACCAAATACTTTACTATTAAAGCCAGCAGCTGCACCATTATTATTATTATTCCAGATCTCAAAAATCAGAGACATAAGCCAGTAATGAGATGGTTGCAAGGTCAGTAACTCCCTTGAAACTATTGAACATTGCGTAGCACTCTGAGCAAAGCCTCTTTGCCAGTTCCTAATTCGTAAGTGTTTTAGAGTCGGACAAAAAGGTCTCGCAAGTTTCACATTTTTCACTTCACTTTTTTCACTCACAATGAATGGTGATGCTGACGATATATATAATATAATGGGTCCAGATGTAAAGAAAAAAGCATACTTGGAGCAGAAAGCGCCGGTATACCCAACTTTAAAATCTACCCTTTCCGTTAACGGATACAAATCACAGGACAATGTTTCAAGCAGAACTGACGGAAAGCATTATCAGGAACAGTTGAAGAGCAGAATGTCATATTTGTCGGTTAACGATCTCTCTAGAAATGACAAGGAGTATAACCAAAAGGCTTCCAAACGCCAGACATATTCCGAGTTAAAGCGAAATGTGAAAAGTAGCTACAGTGAAGAGCGCAAGTCAGTAGAGAGATCAAAATCTGGAAATGATCCAAAGAGATTAGTAAAATATGAACAAGAGAGGCCTGCTTCTCTTCGACTTCCTCTCTCGCCAAAAGGTATTTTAGTTTTTATAGTAGTTACCTTGATGCAGTTCAAATCATTACTCAGTCCGTATGAACAACAAGAAATCCTAAATTGGCCCGAAATTTATTTCGCAGGATCAGCTACTATAGAGAAAATAGGAACATCTAAACGACGAACAGGTGCAGATATGCATGATGTATATAATTTATCTGGGACAAACTTTGATCAAGACGGCAATGTGTATAATAATGGTGGCTTCATTTTTAATATCAGGATATGACGATTCAAGGGGAGATCTCTACCTCACCAGACATGATCATGTAGGATATCGATACGAAATACTTTCTTTGCTAGGGAAAGGCTCATTTGGGCAAGTAGTTAAGTGTTATGATCACAAAACCAAAGCAAATATTGCTCTTAAAATTATCAGGAACAAGAAGCGGTTTGAAAAGCAGGGTGTCGTTGAAGTAAATGTATTGAACAAGCTTTCTCAAGAAGTATGCGAGAATTTAACGTAGGATCCAAATGATGAATTCAACTTGGTGCATGTTTTGGATCACTTCTATTTTAGAGGCCATTTGTGTTTCTCGTTTGAATTGTTGGGCACCAATTTGTATGAGTGGCTAAAAGCCGGTGGATTTACGGGTGTTCATTTGGGAGTAGTTAAGCGATTCGCTTTCCAAATGCTTCAGTGTCTAAGCTTGCTTCAGTCACTGAAGATTATCCATTGTGATTTGAAACCAGAGGTAATTGTTCTTTGACGTAGAATGTGCTTTTGAAAGATAGCAGGATATTGAAACCACTATCTGCGGATGCAAACACTTATCATTCCAATTCTTCATCCAGATCAACCTTTTCATCCAAAGTTCCTCCAGACTTTAATCCTAACAATCATATTTATGACATAAAAGTAATTGATTTTGGAAGTTCATGCTACGAGGATGAAAGATTATATACATATGTGCAGTCCAGATTTTATAGATCTCCTGAAATTATTTTGGGTCTGCCGTACAGTATGTCAATCGACATGTGGTCTTTTGGATGTGTATTGGCAGAATTGTTCACTGGATATCCAATCTTCCCAGGTGAAAATGAAAACGAGCAGCTGGCATGTATCATGGAAATTAAAGGTTTACCACCTTCATCATTCTTAGTAAATGGCAGCAGGACCAGAACCTTTTTTGGTAATCATCAACTCATATAGATTCCAACAATACTCCGCGGTCTATCACTAATTCGAAAGGAAAGAAACGTAGGCCAGGAAGCAAAACTTTATCTGGTGTACTACGGTGTACTGATATGGCATTTTTAGATTTCTTGGACAAGTGCTTTAATTGGAATCCAGAACTACGAATTACTCCAAAAGAAGCTTTAGAACATCCATTTATCACCGGCCAGAGATTTATTCCAGAGTCATCTGATAATATTATGCGAAAAGCTATACAGAAGCAGGCACAAGTTGAAAATGAAAAGAAGCCGTTATCTGGGTCTAGTACACCTAAAACCACCCTTGTTAGAAACAAATATCAGTCCGCGGTCTCGTTAAATGCACCTTCTAATAACTCTAATCTTATTCAAGAACCTCAAAGTCAAAAGCCATCACAATTAAAACCTCAAATGTCATATGGCTCATTAAAAAGTAGACTGCCAGCCGTAACATCTTTGTCGAGATTTGGCTCTCAAATATCACAGGCAGTAGGTCTATCACGAGAGAAGCCTCAATATAGCTCTATGAACAACATTCGAGCATCCAATGCAACAAATGGGGATAGCCTACCTCCAATTAATAGGGTAAGAGGTGATTCGCAGTATCAGCGCATAGAAAGAAGGCAGGTGGAAGGGAAAAGTGCCTCAAAGCCAAATTCAGAGGAAAGAAAGTCAGCTACACTGGCATCAAGGATTAACAAGGTAAGTTAGTGCTAAAGCTAGAAATTACCTCAATGGAGATAGATACGGTTTAATCAATATATATATTTTAAGAATTTTTCCGCATTTATAACCTAATTTCAGATCGAAAATTTTGAAATGTTCCTTCGCCAAATCAGCCGTGTATCAAGCAAATTCATCAAACCATCGTTCATGCAACAATTGAGAGTCAGACTTCATCATGTAGCTCGAGTGCAAAAGCCAGCCCCTGAATGGACAGCTCCTGCTGTAGTAGATGAAGAATTTCAAGACATTTCCTCTTCCGATTTCCTGGGCAAATGGCTGGTTTTATTCTTTTACCCGCTTGATTTTACGTTTGTTTGTCCTACTGAAATCATTGGATATAGCGAACGAGTATCAGAATTCGACGAGTTAAATGCAAAAGTCGTTGGAGTGTCAGTGGATTCTAAATTCTCACATTTGGCATGGATTAATCAACCAAGAAAGGATGGAGGTCTTGGACAAATGAAAATTCCATTAGGTATGTTCATCACTAATATTAGTGTCTGACTTGAACAAGACCATTGCCGATTCCTACGGAGTACTCCTCGAAGACGGCACTGCTGCTAGAGGTACCTTTATAATCGATCCCAAGGGAGTTGTCCGTCAAATTACCATCAATGACCTCTCTGTTGGCAGAAATATTGATGAAACCTTGAGATTGCTCGAAGGATATCAATTTGCTGACGAGCACGGCGAAGTATGTCCATTGGGGTGGAAGAAAGGATCAAAGACGATGAAACCTGACCCAAAGGGCAGCAAAGAATACTTTAATAAAGTCAATTGATTGCCAGATTTTTTTGTAGTATGAAAATTCGAGTGAACGCAAATCAGAAAAGCAATCCGATTCTTCAGCATTTCAAAGCAATTTGGGAGTATGCGGATATCAAAGCAGATTACCAAGTTGGAAAGCACAGCGGGGTGTTATTTCTTTCCCTGCGCTATCACAAACTGCACCCAGAGTACATTTTCACCCGAATTAAGGATATTTCTGGAAATTTGAATGTTCTGCTACTATTGGTAGATGCGGTAAGTCGTCTTTGATACAGGATTCCTGGGTTCACATTAGGGAAATTAATCGATTTGCGTGGGCGAGCAATTTCACTTTAATTTTAGCCTGGTCAAATGAAGATGCCGCCAAATACATTGAGTTGTTTAATTTATATGAAAACAAGCCAGCGGATGTTATAAAAGAGCGAATTGAAAAAGATCACTTCTCTAGGTTATCCAACTTTCTCACCGACATACGTACAATAAACAAGACGGACGTAATTACCCTCACTAGCAATTTTAATTCACTTTACGACGTCGTTCATGCATCTGCAGACCAATTGAAGCTGCTGCCTGGATTGGGAGATACCAAAGCAGCAACTCTCAAGGAAATCTTTCAAACTCCATTCATGTCAGAATAACTATTTCTGCAGCAATGATGTTGTAAATATTAATAAATTGACTTTGCGCTGATGCCATTGTTCCCTCAATTTGACCTTACGCGTGGGAAACTCTGACTAAATATAATTCGTTATGCAGGATGATTCTTTGAAAGTCGCTCCAATTGATGGAAGGGGCCATAGGAAGGTTGTAAGCATGGCTCCATCTTCAAAGGATTTAAACTCAAAGCGGAATAGCGCGATAGGAAGCTCGATGATTTCAACTGACAGTCCAATTGCCGGGCATTTTAGGTCGCCAAGTGCATTAGGAACTCAAGTGAGTATTAGCCCTCTCAAAATTCGGTTAAGTGTGTCCAGGAAAAAAACTATAAGAACCAGTAGAATCAGAACTATATTTGAACCGCCGAGGATATGCCATAACAAATATTGGGTGGTTTCTCTGTTTCTATCGACGATATGTGTAGGGCTGATTTCTTGGTTTGGTGTTACTACTGCAGATTTCAAAGGTTTGCTATTTCCTTATGATTACGATGGACACCAATGTGGAGTCACACTAGGTTACACTGACACAATTAATTTATATCATTTCGACTTATCAACATTTACATCTTATACGAAATGTGTGAAAGATTGCCCAACTGACACCTCGCTAATTTGCCGTTATAACGTTACGCCATCATCCAATTCGGCGACTCTCTCCCAGCAATTAGCTCAAGAGAATTGTGTGCATTCAATTCCTTCAATGTCTGCAATGTATCAATGCGTGCCACAGATTACTACAGCAGATTTGAACCCACTGGATGCAATGAAAGTAATAAACACAATAAACTCTGCAAATCGCCCTTCTCAGATAGTCAATGAAATCTTCAATGGTGCTACAATCATAATAGGGTAAGAGGTTTTGATGATAGAGTGACATTTATCTCTGTTATTATGGCTACCATATGGTTTTTGCTTCTAATCAAAATTGGACATAGTTTAATTCTAGCGTCCGTATTCATTATTATGACCAGCTTACTTGGAGTTACTGGGTACTTATTGTACGCATACATAAACTACAAACTAAAGGGAGTAACAACTGGTGTGGGAATTGCAGTTATTGACTCCAGCCTGTACAATGAAAATAACCTGCTATATGCCACAATTGGGCTAGGAGTTCTGATTCTATTGGTGTCGTACTTTTTGTTTTCGTTCTGGAAAACCATTCAGATATCTCGAAAAATAGTAATTGAAAGTGGTAAGGCACTCAGCAAAATTAGATTTGTAGTGTTATTTTCTTTTATCGAATCCCTGATAATACTTGGATTAACTGCCACAGTAGCCGTGGTTGTAGTTTCATTATATGTTTCAATGCCAACATCGACAATGCCTGTGTTTTTCGTGAACTCATTGTAAACATGCATTGATTTAGCAATTCATTTAGGATACTGTTTATGGTCCTTATTCTATTGTGGTATTTATGGGTGTTATGCGTTCTGTACACTGTAGGCATTACTACAATCAGTGGAGCAGTAGGCAAGTCTTATTGGCAAAAAAATGTAATACATGCTAACTAAGAACGCAATTAGTATCTCATTGTACTACATGTTTTTGCATACAACAGTTTATCATCTTGGATCGATCGCTAAAGGTGTTATTGCAATACCAGTCAACGAAGTTGTAAAGCTTATCGAGTTTGCTATCAGGCCAAGCTTTGGCAAGGCAGAGTTAGCAGAGGCTGCTGAAAAAGAAACTAAAATTGACAATTTTTTTGAACAAATCGGTAGACTGATGAAAGGAATCAATCCAGATGCATTCATTGAAATGGCATTACATGGCGGGAGCTTTGTGGAGGCTGGCTGTATTGCTCATGCCCTTCTTCATGGAAACACTAAAAGGTACTTTGATCTAAGACAGTGTCTCGGCAATTAGTACAATTAGCAGATATGTTTTGTGGTTGGGTGTCCTCGCTGTATTAAGTGCTGATTTTGTGCTGTCTGCCGTATTAATGGACGAAACTGGAATAACACTAATCAGCAATCAAATTATACCAATGGTAATTATTTTATCTTTCTCGCTAATTACCACATATGTTATTCTAGGCAACTTTGGTGTAGCAGTTTCAACCATTTTGTATTGCTACTGTGAAGATTTAGAATTAAATGATGGTAGCGCAGAGTCCCCCTACCAAATGTCTGATTCCTTAAAACATCTTTTGAACTTAATATAAAATTCTGTTATACTACGCTTTATAAAATAATTCAAATGAATGATGTTATTAGCCAACCCAAACTCTTGCGTTACGGAAGAGTCTCATCCAGCCAGAATCGTCTCCAAGCCCATCATGGATGGTACCCCATGTATTTGAAACGCCGCGCACTACTCTCTCAGGATGAGGCATCAAAACTAATACCCTTCCATCTTCAGATGTCAAGCCGGATATGGACAAGTCACTTCCATTAGGGTTAAATGGATAATCTTTGCTGGTGGCAAGAGACCCATTATTTTGAATATAGCAAAGTCCAATTAGCCCATTCTTGACAACACTTTCCCTATCTTCTCTGTTTCTAAATTCAGCACGGCCTTCTCCATGGGCAACCGCAACCGGTAATTTAGATCCATTCATTCCTTTAAACCAAAAGCTGGTAGAGGATTGATCTACCTCAAGTAATGCAACGCGAGCTTCAAACTGTTCAGACAAATTTCGCTTAAAGTTTGGCCAAGAAGAAGCACCTGGTATCATTCCGGCTTCAGCCAACTGTGAAAGCATTTGACATCCATTGCAAATACCAATTGTAAAGGTATCTTTTCTCTTGAAAAACTTTGAAAATTCGTTACGAGCAGATTCACTCAAAAGAATGGATTTTGCCCAACCAGTTCCAGCACCTAGTACGTCACCATACGAGAAACCACCAGGACATCCTAAACCAACAAATGTTTCAAGTGATACCTTTCCAGCCAGAATATCAGACATGTGAACATCTACTGCAGTAAACCCTGCTCTATGGAATGAATAAGCTAATTCCATAAACGAATTGACACCTTGTTCACGGAGAATGGCCACTTTTGGTCTTGTTTCAGTCAATCCACTCAACAGTACTATATCAGCTGCTGGATCAAAAGTCAAGTTTGCCTTCAAGCCAGGATCTGAAATATTAAGCAATGAATTGTATTCTGCCAATGCGCAATCTGGATTATCTCTCCTTGCTTGCATTTGATAAGAAGTTTCAGCCCAAATTCTTTGTAAATCAACTCTTTCTGCTTGGAGCAATGTGGATCCGCGTCCCTTGATAGAGATAGTTTGGTTAGTTGTAACCTTTCCAAGAATATGAATAGAACTTTCGAGACCAGATAATTCTGCATAGTTTTTAAAGTTTTGCAAGTCCTTTTCCTTGATTTGCACAACCGCACCTAATTCTTCATTAAACAATGCCGAAATAACATCACCATGTTCAGAAGAAGACAAATAGGATGAAATATCCAGATCACAGCCGACATGGCCAGCAAAGCACATTTCCAGAATTGTAGTCAACAAACCTCCGTCTGAACGATCGTGATAAGCCCAAAGTAGGTTTTCATCAGTAGTTTTTCTTCCAAACTGTATCAATTTCCAAAAGTTCTTTAATATTTCAGCATCTTCAACATCGGGATTAAATTTACCAAGCTTATTGTACACTTGAGCCAAGCAACTCCCTCCCAGACGTTTCTTTCCCTTCGCTAGGTCAATAAATACTAAAACACTTTGACCAATTTTAGTCACTGGCTGTAAAGTTGGAGTAAGAGTTAAACGGGCATCGTCCACAGGGCCATAGGCTGTAATTATGACACTCATAGGAGCAGTGACAGAAGTATCAGTACCATCTGAATTCCATTTGGTCTTCATTGACATGGAATCTTTTCCAACTGGGATTGTTAATCCCAAAGCAGGGCACAGTTCCATTCCAATTGCTTTAACGGCCTCGTAAATACCTGCTCCTTCACCTTCATGAGCTGCTGCAGACATCCAATTGGCAGATAAGCGAACAGACTTCAAGTCTGGAACACTTGCAGCAACTAAATTGGTAATGGATTCTGCAACAGCCATACGGGCAGAAGCTGCATGAGACAATAAGGCTAAAGGTGATCTTTCTCCCATTGCCATAGCCTGACCAGAATATTCTGCTGCTTCAGGCGACGACAAAATTACAGACACATCGGCGACTGGAGTCTGCCATGGGCCCACAAATTGATCACGAGCAACAAGCCCTGTTACACTACGATCACCAATTGTAATCAAGAATGATTTTGATGCAACAGTTGGAAGTGAAAGTACACGTCGTGTTGCTTCCATTACTGAAATAGTTTCTTCAAGTTTGAATTCCACTCTATAAGGACTAACTGATTGTGCTATTCTATGCATTTTAGGTGCCTTTCCAAATAAAGTGGACATTGGTAGATCAATTGGAGTTGTCCCCAACAAACTATCTTTCAAGATCAAACGCTCTTCCTTTGTTGCTTCACCAACAATCCCATACGGACATCTTTCTCTTTCTGCAAATGATTTAAATAGTTCCAAATCTTTATCAGCAACCGCTAAAACATATCTTTCTTGCGATTCGTTGCACCAAATTTCCATAGGGGACATTGATGGATCAGAACATGGGACTTTGCGCAATTCAAACACTGCACCCAATCCAGCATCGTGAACTAATTCAGGTAATGCGTTAGATAAACCACCAGCACCAACATCATGAATAGCAATAATAGGATTTGCATCACCAAGATTTGTGCATTGGTCAATGACCATTTGAGCTCTACGTTCCATTTCTGGATTTTCACGTTGTACTGATGCAAAGTCCAACTCTGCAGAAGATTGGCCATGTGCCATGGAAGAGGCAGCACCCCCACCAAGACCAATTAACATAGCTGGCCCACCTAACACAATAATGTGTGCCCCTGGAGTGATTTTTCTTTTCAAAATGTGCATTGGCCGGACTGCTCCCATTCCTCCTGCGATCATAATTGGTTTATGGTATCCTCTCCATTCAGAATTTGTATCGGTTATTGGAATCTTTTCAAGATAAGTTCTGAAATATCCATTAATGCCCGGTCTTCCAAACTCGTTGTTAAATGCGCATCCTCCAAGTGGTGCTTGAATCATAATATCAAATGCAGAAGAAATATGTTCTGGTTTTCCTGGATGTGTCTTTTCCCAAGGTTGAATAAACCCTGGGATCATTAAATTAGAGACAGTAAATCCAGTAAGACCAGCTTTAGTTTTAGAGCCTTGTCCAACAGCAGCTTCATCACGAATTTCACCACCAGAGCCAGTTGCTGCACCAGGGAAAGGAGAAACAGCAGTAGGATGATTATGGGTTTCGACTTTAATTAATGTGTGGATTTCTTCCTTTGAAAATTCGTATTCCTTTGTATGATTATTGAATGATAGACGAAGAGACAATGGGCCATTCAACACAGCAGCATTATCCGAATAGGCAGACAAAATGTTTTCCGGATGAAGTTTAAAAGTATTTCTGATCATTGAAAATAAAGAAGTGTCATATTGTTTTCCGTCGATAGTCCATGATGCACCGAAAATCTTGTGACGACAATGTTCAGAATTTACTTGAGCAAACATCATTAATTCGACATCGGTAGGATTTCTAGAGACAGAAGAGTTCAAGAATGCATCTACCAAGTAATCAATTTCATCCTCGGCCAATGCCAATCCCCAATCTTGATTTGCTTTAACGAGTACCTGTCTAGGAGTAGGGCCGTCCTTCCCTACCGCTCCGATCAAGTCAACTTGCTTTAATGGCTTTGGATTGCCGTAGGTAAAGAATTGTGATTCTTCTGGGATAGTTTTAAATACTTGGTGGGTCATGCGATCGTGCAATTTGCTAGAAATAAAGTTATAAGCTGCATCCGAAGCATCTTGTGTTTGCACGAAATACACTGTTCCTCTTTCGATTCTTTTCACTTGACTGAAACCACAAATATTAGCAATATCGGTGGCTTTAGACGACCAAGGGGAAATAGTTCCAGGGCGTGGCAAAGAAACAAAACTCTGCCATCCATTGATTTGTTTACCAGCCAACAGAGAATCCAGCAATTCATTCTTTGATTGTTCACCCAGTAATGAATCAAGATTAACGGCTGAATCAGCTTGGACTAAATGGAGATGATACGCTTGGATAGCTTTGACTCCAGGCAATTGAGCTAAAAGATTGCTAGCTCTAAATTCTGATAAAGCGCTTGATCCAGTCAATACAAACATCTAGGGTTATATATTCAGTACTTTTTTCTCAGTGATGGGTTTGAAAAAAAAATTTAAAAATTACCAAAACGGAACAAGGTGAAAATGAAAATTGACTTTTTGGGAGTATTACTCATTTACTGTTACTCATTTACTGTTTGGCGAGAGAGGAAGAATAGAGGCTTCGATTGCAAACCACATTGCTGCCCAAGATGAAGTTTAAAAATACTGGGCAGCGTGGTACGACATATAAACTGACGGCATGCTGATTAATCTCCATTGTTACTGGAATTGGTTACCAACTGTGGCCAATGGCTGAACGGTAAAAAAGCAGAGAAACGAAAACCAAAACCTATGCAATCTGAACAAAAGTAGATGCAAGCTCACAAGAGTATTTCTCGTCTAATTCTGATTTCAAAATCCTCCGATAAGGCCGATAACGAACGTGTAATGCGAAATAATTTTTTACTTGAGAAAAATGTCTTTTGCATTCGCAACTCTCCTGACATCAGATTTATATCTACCTGGAGCTCTGGTATGGCTAAAATCCCTCAAACAATTCACAAAATATCCGGCAGTTATCATTGCCACAAAGAATTTATCGGATACAACAAACTCTATTATTTCAAAGCAGTTTGATTCTGTTTTCCACGTAGATACAATTAAATCTGGTGATTTTGAGAATTTGGAATTACTGGGAAGACCGGATCTGTTTGATACATTTACCAAGATTCATGTTTTTGATTCAAGCTTGCCTTTTGATAAAATCTGCTTCATGGATTCGGATACTCTAGTATTGAAAAACATTGACGACGTCTTTGATTATATTCGAGACCAAGTAGTATTTGCGGCAGCACCGGATATCGGATGGCCAGACTGCTTCAACTCTGGAGTATTTGTATTGAAGCCAGATCATAAAGTATACAGTGATTTAGTAGAATTCGCAAACACAAAATCCAGTTTCGACGGTAATTGGTGATAATGTAGGTGGAGACCAAGGCCTTTTAAACAGCTATTTTTCAAATTGGTCAACTGGATCTGATGGTAAAACAGCAAGACTGCCATTCGGATATAATGTGACTCCTTCCACTTTGTATTCTTATCTACCTGCTTTTAATCATTTCAAAGATCAAATAAGAGTCGTCCACTTTATTGGATTAAACAAGCCATGGAAACTAAATCGCAATTATGACGGGAGCCTAGTTTACAGGTAATCGTTGTTAATCTGTAGTGGAGATGCTTCGGAGCATACCTTGGGGTTGATTCAACAATGGTGGAGTATTTTTGACGTTAATGACATACATATGATTCTAAAGACTTTAGTGTTGGATAGAGATTGGTCAAGGGTAAATTGTATCTAACCAAGTATGTTAAGCCCGAGACGCACGACTCTCCGTTTGTTCCTCATAGCAAATTGTTCGCTGCCCAACAAGCTACACAGTCGTTTAATGAATACAAAGTAGATTGGAATCAAAATGAACTTGGACCTTATAAATTAAAACTTGCCACTAAATTGGCGTCCGGTACTGCAACCAATACTAGCAAGAAACCTAAAAAAGAAAAATCACCAAACAGTATTTCTTTTTATTCTACTAGACCTGCTTCGCCAACAAAATCTCAAAAATCATCTTCACCAACTAGTATTATAGATCCAGTACCTGTAATCAAGGATATCAATGGAATGTATGAGCCTGGATCTGTTTTAACTAGGGTCGAATCTAATTCTGAATTGTCTGAATTCCATGAATACAACGTTGATTGGAATCCACAAGAGTTATTGGGAAAGCCAACCGCCATCCCGATAGTTCATGACGTTAAAGTGAACCCTTTAGCTGGTAAAACTATCATCAAGACTGATAGCTTTACCATCACCCCTGACGGTGTAATTCACTATCACGATTAATAAATTTTTATTTCTTGATTACTAAGTTGTATCGTTGTATTGGTTATACTTGACAAGAGTATCTTGGGATTTAGCTACAAGATATAATCAATGAAGAGTAGTAATAAACTAGAGATTATAAAAAAGTAAAAGACCCAGTACCGACTACCACCAAAAATATCTCTAGTTTTCTTTAGTATTCCTACACCACTGCTAATATTTGTCTCTATTATCTCTGCATCCATCTGAATATTCTTTGTAGTTTCCAACTGTGTATTCAAATGCAGATTCAACTCCTGTTGCATCTGAACAATTTCTTGGATTTTTTGATTAGCTTGTCTATATTAAATCATTTTACTCTATTTGATTCAGCGATTGTTGGTAGTCCTTGATCAGTTTTTGATTTTCAAGCTCCAAGGTTTGAATAAATTCTTGATCCATTTCTTCTTCAGCTTCCACAAATTCATTTGGATATTGGGCTGTTTCAATCTGTTTTGTAATTGGAGTGCTTGTAGGACTTTTCATTCTCCGAACGGATATCCGTTGTAATTCCAGTGATTTTAATAATTCAACAACTATATTCAATTGATGGTTTAACGATTCTTTAATTTCATTATTGATTCTACACTCACAATTTGTATCTCTTGTTAACAAAAATTACTTTTGATTTCATTTTGAATTTCTTTGATTTTGGTTTGTAATTGAATATAAAACGCATTCTTTTGATTTCCAGTCATTTCAAATACTATTCTAGGGGAAGGCAAATCCAAATCTACTGAATCTACTGAAAAAGAAATGTTGAGAAACGGTTTCCTGATTAATTGAACGTAGCATTTGAATTTGAATATTCTAGAGTTGATTTCCTTGTATTTTACAATCTTGTTTTTCTTTGGTTTTGTGAAAATTGGAGGATTGAATTTCTTTATTTCTGCATTGAATTCGCTTGTGCGATCCATGAGATTAGAAAAAAATATTTAGAAATTTCATTATTACTTGTCAGCGAGTTCTCGTATAATCAATAATCTGGTGTACTTTGAATCACCATTGGTTTTGCTGAGAATAATTGAACATTAAATTGAAAAAGTAAAACATTCTTGTATTTCTTTTGAGATAAGGTTAAAAGTTTAACAAGGTTGACCTTTTTCAAGGTACTTGAATGTAAATCCAAACTTTTTTTTATGAATCAAGAATTTTTAAAAAAGATTTTGGCAGTAAACAACAAATGGATCCAGCATGCTCTCAAGCCAATGAAATCCAGCAATTCCAATGTTTATATCTACGGAACTAGCAAGCTTCTGTTACCTATCAAATCACAAATACCATTTTCAAATAAACAAGAGTACATGTATCCATCAAAGTTGATGTTCAATGAGCTTTGGAATGTCATTGAAGAAGGAGAATTAAATGTTTTGGTTGATTTTGAAAAGAGCGAAAAGGATTGGCTTCAGGAATATTACCACGAATACAGCTCTTGTTTAAAGATAAACAAGTAAATTGGTTTTTATTTTAGATTTGATATGGATGAATACTATGAAATTGTAAGAGATAATATTAGAAAAAAGAATGAATATGTGGACTTGACTTTGGGTATTTATTGTTAATATAGGCTTACCTGATGACTGGATTGACTTGATGCAGTTTAATTTGCCTTACTGGGATATCGTAGAACTGATTCAGCTGATGCAAGTATATAAAGAACCGGTAGATTCGCTGGTTTTGGAAAAAGTAGATTTCGTGGGGATGGATCCCACTTTAATCGACTCTCTTGTAAAAAAGAGAGAATTAAAAGACATTGCTCAAAAACTGCAAGGTTTCTATTTGCAATTGTGCAACACTACAATTCAAGAAATCAAGCAGGAAAATACTCCCAATATTCAGTTGAATTCACTGATACAAAAGCAGTTGATTGCACCAGAGCATTACAAAACCTTTCTTGATATAACGACCAGCGAAAGACAAGAAATAATAGCCAGCCATTTGCTAAAACAAGTCCAGCCTGGGAATTACTTGCTTGTCACTGATCGAAGTGTTGTTCCGATATTGGAAGAAAAACTTTGGGAATTGGGTTATGAAAAATAATAAATCGTATGTGCAGCAGTTGAATTGATACTGTTAATAAGCTCGCCGTCTATCATGAAACCAGAATTATAATTGTGAGCAGTGTAGATAGCAATGAGTTAAAGCTTCTAGAATTGAACTAATAGTACAAGAATAATAAAACCAATATCATTAATAAAACTTTATTAACTAGTGGAACATAATAATGCTATTCCTCTCATTATCCAATAATCTGGGTTTTGAACCGTCTTGAGCTCAATGTCGAAAATATAATTCTGGTCAGTACGTCGAGGCCTTTTGTATACTGGACACCTGTACATCTTTGGATCACCATCATCGGTAGAGTTGATTGCACTTACATGTATCACTGGCATGCTCTGGAAACTGACTTTTGGCTGTGATTCTGTTAATCGAATATTTTTTCTATCCCATCCAGCACCTTCGATAAACAATCCGTTAATATACAGCCCTTCTGCTGGCTGTGCTGTAATATCTTCCTTCATCTGTTTCATCACTTCTGGTGCCAATTTGACACCATCTAATGCCCACCCGTTGTGAGCTCTAGTAATTTCTTGTCTGATTGCAGTCAAGAACCCTTGTGGGTTGAAGAAACCAGGCAACCAAAAGACTAACGGCCTTCCATCATGCAACCAAGTGTGGAATTGTGCAGCTCTCGCCAAGAATTCAGAATACCATAAACCAATAGTTGCGCTCTGCCATGAAATCTTTGCCCATGTCGCTGGGACAACTGCATCGTACAAAGAGTCCAATGCGTTTTGTAAACTAGCTGCCATAATGATTGTACCATCAATTGCCAATTTGAGATCAGACAGGGTATTCTTTACTGCGGAAATTACATTTTGCATACGGTCAATTTCTTGACCAAGGAAAATACTAAGTGGTTTGCTCGCTCCTTGTTTTTGCAAAAGAATCTTTGTTCTATTCTTGTCGAATGATTCTGGAAGTTTGCTAAGCAAATCATTTGCCATTTTCTTGACTGCATCTTCTCTAGTTTCACCGCCACCTGTATTACTATCTTTTGGTTGAATAGACATGATTGTTTCTATTATTAGACTGATTTTTACCGAGCATTTTTTGCGATTCTTTTGTTTGACAAGAAATATCCGCATTTGGATGCAATCCAAAGACATCTGGAGTGTCTGTCAACGGTAGTGATTCAATAGATGTTCTGTATTCCTCCACAGTCTTCAAGTGTGGAATAACATATCCTTTATAGAAGTTGAAGTTTTCCAAGAACATATGGTCACCGAACCAAACTTTACCATAAGTTGCCAATAGACGTCTATTATTAATAAGCTGATTACCTATCAAAATCGTCGGTAACTCTGCCACCATAGTGTACTTCACAGAACATGTATCTTGCAGTAGTCCATGAAATATTTGCTCTTGGTGCCAATTCATCCACATGGTTTTGTACAAATTGGACACTAGCTGCCAAATCACTCTGGTTGAATTCGTAAGGAATGTTCCATCCCAATGGTCCAAACTTTCTTCTTTCTTGTACTACGGAATGCAAGAATGCCAAACCATAAATCAATGGTTTGTATTGCGGTCTTGCGCTCATATCTAGCATATCTTGAGTCAACCAGGCATAGGTTCTCTTGAGACCAGCCTTCAGACCTTGAGGAGGTTCGTTAGTAAATTTAATGGACATTTGAAGGAATGTAATTGGGAACTTTGGACTGACATCAGTGGTGATCCACAGTCTAAACTTTTCATCAATAGTTTCAGTTTCAAGAATTAACCCAAGCAATTCATCCATAAACGGAAGTCCCAAGTGGCAGTTCTGCAACAGAGCCCATCCGCCGTTAGTCATAAATGCAGATAGCAACTTTCGGGCGTGAACTTCTTGGCCTTGGCCCATAGAAATTGCTTTACAGTCAATCTTGTGCTTCTTTGCCAAGTTTTCAATATCAGCTGAAGGATCCGAACCTTGAGACAGCAAACATATCATTGGAGTTCTATTATTAGATTCGCCTAATAGAGCATCTAAATCTAAAATTTGAGCTTCGGCGAATCTGGTTGACATGGACGAGGCAATGTATTGACGTGACATCATTACAGTACGATCTAAACACCACGACCTGACAAGCAACAATCTTCTGAACGCATCTAGTGAATTTTGGTATCCGCTTGGGAGAACTTCATTTTCTGGAGAGTCCTTTTCGTACCACGACTTCCACGCCTTTTCATTCTTTCCTACTTGATTCAAGATATCATTAAATCCAGGCATCTTGCTGAGAGCAACCAAGTTGAGCCATGTCATGTCAGGGATCCAATTGAATGGCTTCTTAACTACAGTATTTATATCCAAAGCTGCACCTCCCTTAATTAAGCATCTAAATTCTTCATGTGTGACTTTGTTCATGGAAATATCAATTTTGATGGCCATTAGCAAAACATACAGCACTTTGTGAATTTCGTAGAGACCTCTGGCAATGTATGAGAATGATCTAAACGTGCAATATTCAATAATGTTTTGAATTCTCTTGCTAGGAATAGGAGATGGGGCTCCAAGTTCCATACTTTCATCGAATAATTGTAGGAACTGTTTCAGTGAAGTTTGATACATGACATTGACCATACTCATTTCAGCAACCAAGAAATAGAGAATCGACCCTCTGCTGGCGACTGGTCTGTATTCTTCTCTCGCAATACCAATTTTCTTTTGAGTTTCTGCAGCAACCACCAGCTTTTCATTAACTTCTTCAGCAGTTGTCTTTGTTACAGCCAACACTTCAATAAGCGATTCATCGTCAACCAACGATCCTTTTGTTGACGTAAGTCTTTCAAGCAAATTGTCTTCTAGCTGCTTCATCTTTCTCTTGTTTCCGTTAACTTCTTCCATAAGCTTAGCTCTCTCAGTTTCTAATTCTTGCTTTTCCTTCATAATTACACGACCAAGTAACTGTTCTTCTAAACCTTTACTGGTTACAGTGAAATCGATGACGGAGCATTTTGCGTAAATTTCTGGGTTGTAATTTGGATTTGGAAGTTTAGTTGTGATGTACAGATAGAATCCTTCTTGCCAATCAATTTCTTTGTCTCCGAATAGCACTTTATATCCTCTACCAGCTTTGATCAAGTTCTTTTCCAAAATGTTATCTAGCGTAGGATCCAAAGCTTCTTCAACATCTTCAATCAAAAGAGGACGCCCTTGACTCACACAATCTTCAATGTGCTGTCTGAAATATTTGTGTGAAAGCGTAGTTACAATGAGTTTGTTCTTTTCTTCTCTATTTTTGATCCACACCTTTGCTTGAGTCTGAGGATCAATCAACAGAGGGAAGCGAGTACCCTTGGTCACAATAATACCGTTTTGTGTGGACAGTTCATCAGTAGGTAAGCCTTGAATGTTCCATTCACCAACAGTAGTATTATCCACCAATAAGCCAATGATATCTAAATCTTCTGTATGAGGAATCTTTTTCTTTGCCAATTCCTTTTTCCAGTCATTCAATAAATTAGTTCTGAATGTTTGATTGAATGGGCCACTATATGACAAGAAAGCAGTCGCAAGTATAATATCTCCAACTAATTTACCAATTCGTGTAGCAAACTCCTTACTCTGAATTGTCCATCTATCCTTCTCACCCTTTAAGCCGCCAATAAGCGTGGTAGCTGCCACCATCTTTCTCTTGCACCCATCAGCATCGGCTTGTAATGCTTGTTTAGTTGCGATTGCATCATTGTACTTTGCTTGGAATACGTCCAGCTCGGCTTGTTTTTCGTCCAAAGCTTGTTGTGCTTTGTTCAAATCGTCCATAGCTATTGCGAGCTTGAATTCTTGAATTACCAAGTTGGCTTTCAGCGGAATAACCATTTTGTTTACCGAATAATATGAAGACTAGGGTTAATACAGTTGTTACCATAGCGTTTACCCATGAAGCGAGACCGGCAACATCAGCAGACACCTTCTTGGCACCTTCCAGGTTGAAATCAGGCATTTCTTGTAGTGGTTCCAAGAATTCAACTGTTTCTTCGTTAATTTCGTCCTTTGCAAAGTTCAAAAGAGAGACCAAGAAATCAGACTGAGACATCAACTTGAGCGATTCAGACCACGATGGAGTCATGCATGGTCTTTCCGCATCCTGAACAATCGGAATAGCAACTTTTTTCTTTTGCAGTAAAATTACACCATCCATAATTCTCATAATCAAATGAGGCGGTTTAGCCAACTTTCTGACAGTGGAGATATGCGCAGGCTGGATAGAGTTCAAAGCATTTCTTGCCATTTCTAAAGCTGGCTCTGCTGCAACTAGTTTTTCTTCAGCAATCAGTTTATCAGCTTTGATGGCATTAGCGATACCTTCAGATTTGGTTTTGACTTTCAATACAGCTTCTTTTACCTTTTCGGCAGCCAGGGTACCACTGGTGACATCTGCAAGCACGGCATCTGCTTCTTTCGATGCAATTGCCAAATCCTTTTCTTTAAATACCAATTCTCCTTGCAGAATAGCAACAGATTTAGATGCTTCAATCAACTTTGATAGACCCATGTTCATTCTTTCAGACAAACCACCAACTTCATTTCTCTTTGCTTGGTAGTATGATTTGTATGAGCCCAAGAATGACAAATATGACTTTGGAGTAACATGAGTTCTTCTTCTGAATTGATTGAAGTAGCTATCACAAGCGTCAGTAACCAGATCATGAACAAATGCCATATGGAAAACAACGTCTTTGATAATTTGCTCAGTGCCAACAATTTCCATTTCAGAAACAAACTTTTCTGCCACAGCCCGCAATGCCTGTTCCGGCCATCTGCTAAACCAATCCATGGTACATCCAGAAACTAAGCCTGGGAACTTTAGCGACCTATTTCTGAATTTTTCACCAACTGGAGAGAAGCAAAGAACCACGTGCAAATTAGCCTTCACCCTATCAATGAAGAATTGCCACAGATTTTCAACAGTATCAACTACGTCTGGTCTTTGCTTTTTCATTGGTAGACGCATATCTCCAGAGATAGAGATGACCTCGTCTTTGGCAAACAAACCAGTAATTTCACCAGAAGTCATGATGTTGTTGATGAATCCTAAGAATCCTTCTTCCTTGATTTCATTATCAGTAAAGATGAAAGTTACCGACTTTCCAGATCCAGCATGCTTGTACATGACTTTCAAGTCTTCCATCAAATTGGTATTGTTGTAGCTCTTTGTAATTGCAATCTGGAAAACTCTAGATTTGGCAATAAATGCAGCTAGTTTGGTCAGTGACTGTTTTCCTGAACCACCGACACCGACTAGCAGGGCACAACCTCTGGCGGTTCTAATAACTCTGGAAATTCTAACAATATGCTTCATAGCATCTTCGAATAGCACAAGATCCATCTTTGAACCTCTCAATGTTTCGTTGAGCTGTCTCATGTAGTCGTTCAATTTGTCACGTAGAATATCAAAGGAAGGAACTTTTTCATAAACTTTGATAGCTTCAAGGTCAATTTCGACCTCAGGATCATCATTTTCTGGCGGTTCTCGCAAGAAATCAACAAAGTAACTCTTTTGGCCAACAACCGCTGCCATGTCATCTCCAAATTCTTTTTGGATAATATTAACCACTGCCTTGTTGAACCAATCAACATCTTCAGCAGTGATGAAACGGTCAGGCAACACTCTTGAGCATTCGTGCTCCCATAGGTTGAGAAGAAGCTTTTCATTCGAAATTGAATCATTGTTCGAGTTTAGCATACCTTCGACAATACGACTGAGATCTCTAAGGTTGAAAATGTAATGGAATTTAGCAGGGGTTGGCAACATCTTTACTTTTGTGACTTGCCAAATTCTTCTAGTGAGTGATGGGATTTTCTTTGCAATTTCAATTACTTCTGGCGCAAAGCCTCTTGCTTCGCAGAAGTGCCCTTGGAGCATTGTTCCAAAGATCTTATCAACTGAAACATCTGAAGGAATGGTAGAGTTGATCACAACAAATTGCCTCTTTAATCTGGATGGTATATCATTTCTTCCACCACCCGGATGCATCATGGCGGCCAAGAAGAATAAATCGACAATAGCTGTCCAATCACCAGGTCTATCCAAGGAGTAGAACCCTTGCCATTCCATGAGTTGTCTTACAACTTCACCAGTAACTTGATCACCCCATTCGTTAATTTCTGGCATGTTAATATCATCAATGAAGATAATCATTTTCTTTCCAGCTGGTGGACCGTAAGTTGATCCCATTCTCTTGTCTAGATAACTTTCAATTGTTCTTTGGAATATCATTGGGGTAGTTGCGGATGAGAAACTCATAAGTTTCGACAAATGAGTTTCTGGATTGATTTTAGCTAAAAACTTTTTGATTGTAACAGTTTTGGCTGTACCTGGTTCACCAATCAGCAGAACTGCCTTTCCTTGTTTGTTTAAAGTTTCAATCAGGAATTCTGCTCGAACGTTATCTACCATAGGAACGATGATGCTGGAAAATTCAGGAGTAGAATCTCCAGGGTATACCCAATCAGTTACTCTGTCCTTCCAGTGCTGCCATTGACCGTTATCGTTTACAAAGAATTCAAAGAATGTATCTTGTGAGCTTGGGTCAAATGAAGGGTATTTCAAATCTGGAATCTTTTCAAGCATGAAGGTTTGCAATTTCTTTCTTTCATCTAATTCAAGTAGTGCACCAAAGGACCAGAAGCATGCGAAAATGAACAATCTTTCCAAGTGTTCAGATGTAATTTGAGTGGCTTTAGGAATCAATCCAGTAAGTAAGATAGTAGCATTAACCACATAATTTACTTGCCCAATAATCATCTTTGGATGCAGATCTAACAGCAGGAATAAGTTCAATTGTGGCCAGGTTGTGTTGAACAGTCTTTCAAGTACTGGAACTTCGTTTGGTTGTCTGGATTTCAACCAGGATTGCAAAACAATGTCCCAAGTTAGAGATGTAACACCAATATAAATCATACCACATCTGGATACGGTGGCAGGAGATGCATTTCTCAAACTGTGCACTTCAAATGTTAACTTACAAGCAGCAGACATTGGAATTCTGTCACCGTTTGCCAATGTTAAACATTTGTTGTCATCCAAGACAGAGTTCAAGTTTTCAATCCATACAGCATCAACAGGACCGTCCAAAATAATCCAAATTGTTTGGCCTTTGTTTTTCAGAGTTTTTCTCCACAGTGATGAGAAAATACCATCTGTCCAATCGTTGGTGGCAACATCTAATTTACCAAACATCTGGAAATCTGTGATTGCCTTTGGATTCATTCGTAATTCCTTGTGTGGGTCTCCACATGCTGTCATAGCTTTGAGAAGGGCATTGATACATTTTGTTTTACCAGTACCGGTTGGTCCTAGAATCATGATTCCGTGTCTGACCTTGGCAGTTTCGTATAATTGAATGACCTTGAGAGTCCATGGAGGATGGCTGATTAGGTTGACTTCGCTAAGTTGTTGATCAATTGCGGCTTCAACATTTGGATAACTGCCTTTCTTTGCATTAAGACCAGGGAATAAATCGTTGACCAAACTAAGGAAAAGAGCTTCATCTTCGTCGACCAGCTTTGAGAGGTTCATATCTCTCAATACTCTCATCATGATGAGCATTTCTGGGTCCTCTGGATTTGCTCTCTTTACGGAACCAGACGTACGCAACACTGAAAGGATGTTACGCAAACCAAAATCGTAGTGAACTTGCTTTGATAACTGTTCTTCGCAAAGACGATACAATACAAAGAATTTCTTTGCCAATACCAAGTTGGTAATAAAACCACATCCTGCAAGTTTGACTCTAATAATAATCTGTCTATCAGGCACCATCATTGCAACATATCTGAAATGCACCTTTAGATTTTCTGGCAATTCTACACGCCCAGCATAACCAGGATTCATTGTAATGAACATACCAACTTCAGGGTTCAACTCAACACAGTCACCATCAGTGAAAATGAAGGTAGTCTTTCTTTCTTTTCGGGCACCAAAGACGGAACCAATCTGTTGAGCAGCTACAGATAACACTGGCAATTCAATACGATTGAATTCATCAAAGCAGCCCCAACATCCACTCTGAGCAAGACCTTTATAGATTCTTCCTAGACCACGATAATCCATCTGGTCAGAGCAATTAAAGACAACAACCCATTTGCCCAAGTTTTTACCCAAATCTTTTACTGATTCAGTCTTGCCAGTTCCTGCTGGACCTGCAGGAGATCCACCCAAGGACATTCCTAGTGCTTGTGCGAGGGTGATGTATACACGATCAGTCAATGGAGTAATAACCAGTCTGTCTGTACAACCCAAATATTCACATTGATATTGGAAATCAAAGTTTGTAATTGAAACAATACAGCAATCTTTTGTCTCGTGCCAGTAGAATCGAGCTTGTCTTAGCCATTCAAAGTCTTCTGGAGTCTTCACATGAGCCTTTACAAGTTTTTCAAAGACATCTCTGTGATGCACTTGAATTGTAATCAAAGTTTCGTATTTGACTCTGTCCATTTTAGTTAATTCTTTAGTGGTAACTTCAATGAGCGTGTTTAAAATGTCTGTAATTCTCTGCATAGTAGCTGCCATCTTCTTTTTGTCAGTTTTTGACAGAGTAAGAGCTTCTTCAGACATTTGAGTCCATTGAATTTGACAGCATAAAAGACCAATTTGAGCTGGGTATTCATCCATAAACTTTTGTAGCGGAACATCATTGACTCTAGCTGCAGCCTCTCTTATAATGTCGTTGACTGAAATCTGCATGGACTTTAGCAAGGTTCCTAGCCACATTTCGACATTACCAGCGGCCAGCATAGGTCTGCTTAGTGTTACTCTTTCACCTTCAGATGACTCTAATCCAACAATCTTGTCGTACTCCTTGTCATGGAACTGTACTTTATCCACATTATCAAATACACTCTTCAAGTGTGCTTGAATAGTGTGAGAGTCACTGGCCTGTCCCAGGATTTCGAGCAGTGCTGGATCAGAGACAAAGAAGAATCTTGGGAAAATAGCTCTCTTTGATTCTAGATAACCCGAAAGGGATTTCTGGCAGAGTTCCAATTGTTCGGTCAAGTGTGGTAATAGATTTGCAATAGTTTCATCTGCTACACAGCATTGGATAACGTTTGGATGTTCGTTTGCTAATCCCATAATCTTGCACCAAGATTTATCAATATTGCTGAATCTTTTTGCTTCCTTTGGCATTTGTTTTGCAATATCACCACCAACAAAAACAGCTTCGAGGTAAATCCACAAGTTTTGTACAGAAAGCCAATTTTCAATAACTTCAGATGCAGTGGAGAGATTGTGAACCCAAGTTTGAATAGTAGGTTTGAACGGAGCGTTATAACGATTACTCATCAACGACGCCAAGGTCATCAAACTATCTTCCATCTGTGAGATGATTTCAGCAGTTGCCGAAGGCTTCAACACGAGGTTGCCTCTGGTTTTAAATGGGCCAAGGGTAAATATTTTGTCTTCCCAGTCGCTAACAGTAGCTTTCAATTTAATTTCAATTTCAGCTTCTTTTACTGCTGCGGTACAAATATCTTCAATATCTTCTTGATTTTCAGTTAGTGGAGCATCCAATAGATTTTTGACATAGAACATATCAGGATCCAAATTCAATTCAGCTTTGGTAATATTCATGATTGCATCCCAGTGCCGCTGTTGCATTGCCCTGTGGCTCATCATTTCAAGTAATGGAACCATAGCTGCTAAATTGTCTACAATGTTTTTGAGTTCAGTGAATGAGTCCCAATCTTTGATAGCCTTTGGCAACTTTTTAATCTTTGATTGGAAATCAGTCATATCAGTATTGATATCTTCTAGTTTGATATCTTGCCATAGAGTTTCACAGTATTGCTGTCGCTTGTTTAACACGTCGTTATATAAACTGTAGAGGTTTTGCAACAATTTAAGCTCCTTCTTGATTCTCACCAAGTTAGGGAACGGAGTAACTGGCAGAGAGAATAATTCTTCACCGCCAGAGTAGGTCTCCCATTTTCGGTTTAGCTCGTCGAATCCTCTTTGGAATACAATCAACCTTTCACTAGCAGTTTTTGGGTTAATACCTCCAGCCATTGGCCCATTTTCTGTGTATTCAACGGTAAATTCTTTAACGTCCTGAGAGAATTTTTGCACAGAACTAATCAAGTCGGCTTTGAATACTGGTTGAATAGTACTCAAATTTTCTTGTGTTTCAATAACCAGATTTTTCAACTTTTTCCAGCTGTATCTTAAAGAATCTACCATTTCTGTTTCTTCTTTGGTGACAGCGACATTGTGCTTGGCTAGGAGCAAGTAAGCTTCTTCGATTGGGGCAACCTTCATGTCCACATCTACTTCTGTTTCCCTAATTGCAGAAAGGGTCTGAACAGCCATTCGTAAATCGTCTATGTCTACAATTTTTCTGCTAAGTTTGATGGTTTTGGTTTCCATGTATTCAATTAATTCTTCCATATCCATCTTCACTTTCTTGTTCAAGTTCAAACCGTATTGTTGTTTCCACTCTTTAGTTTCAGATAATAGAGCAAGTTTGAGTGGCTCAGCAGAAATTAGAAGCAACCCGATTTGGGTGGAACCCGCGATTTCCATAATTTCTCTCTCAATCATTTCGTAACGATTGATTTCATTTTCAAAGTCTCCGATTGTAGGGGAGCCGCTCAAGAACTTTTGAATAGTTTCGGTCTTGTCGTCTTTCCACAAAAAGTCATACTTGCTAAATTGTTCACGATGCATTTCAACGTCCTTCTTCATTGAGTTGACGGTAGATGAAAGCAACATCATAACCTTCAATACATCCTTGTTGTTGGCAACTTGTGAGTTATCTTCAGGAGAATGTGTGGAAATTGGATCATCTGGAAGATCCAAGAATGGTTTCCAGTTAGTGACCAACTTTTTGGAAACATCGATTATTAGAGAAGCCATCTTGTTTAACGAGCTCTGAATATCTTCGAGTTTAGGTTGAAGAACAACATTTGGAATTAGAAGCAAAATTTCTGCTTTAAAGAATGGCTTCTGGGATGGAGGTCGGTTGTATTGATTGACAGTGTAAGTGCCCAATCTTGAACGAAGTAGATCCAGGGATCCCTTGGTGTTTTGGACCAAAGCTTCAAAATTTTGATAATTTGCGTTGTAGTAGACTGCTTCGTAAGCCAATCGTAGCTCTGCGTTCATGTACTGAGGAAGAACACGCTTTGACAATTCGGCAATCATATCTCTGGCAGCGCTTTCAATCAAATTGCTTCTGTTGCTAATCAGCTGGAGCATATTGGAGCAGCGTTTTTCGGTTTTTTCTTGGAAGATTTCAATAGTCCACTGTTCATTGTCTTGAGGAACTTCAATTAAAGACATTTCAGCAATCTTTTTGACACCAGCCTCTATTCTGCAATGAGAAATGTCCAAAAGCTTTTCAATCATCTCTTGAAGTTTTGCTAGCTGTTTATGATTGGCTTGAAGGTAGTCATCAAGATTTAGGGAAGTCCAAGTCAATGCAGTAAGCCCTGGTTGTAAAGTACGGTCTAAATCATCAATATGAGGAGCTAGGGCCTTTTTCAAAATCACTGATACACGGTCCAACAAATTCTTTTTGCTTTGCAAAATTCGATGAAGCTCGTTATTGAGGCCGCGGTAGTAAAATTCTTTAACACAGACATTTCTAACTGAAGGTGGAACTTCAAGCCCTAATCGTTGCAAATACTTTGTTTCCTTGATAAGTTGAAGGATTTGAGGATCGAAATTTACATAAACTTGACCTTCGGCTGTGGAGACCAAAAGGGTTGCTTGTAGACCAGTCTTTGCCTGATCAACTATGCTATACCACGACCTATACCATAGAATTTCAAATTCGATTAAAGCACGAGCGAGTTTGTTGTAGTTTCTGATGTGCTTTTTTGCTTCAGCAGAATCTAAAACAGTGGTATTAGCTTTAAATTCTTTCATTGGAGATTCAATCCTTCTATAAAGTTGACGTGCCCAAGCGATTGCACCCGCAACTGGAGGAGTGTTTCTTGGAATTGGTGGTGCATCCTTGAACTTTTGGTACATTTTGCGAACCCCTTCTAAATCTCTTCTCGTGTAGTGTACAAAAACTGCATGATATTTCGATTCCAAATCAATTTGCATGTCCTTAATCTTTCTGAATTTAGATAGCAACTCCAAGGAGTTTTCAGTGCTGGTTATGTGCTCAAAGGAAGAGTCAATGAATTGTTGCAAGGTAGTTTCAATATCAGCTACTTGCTTTTTAAAGCTGTTGTAGTCAGTATCATACTCCATCTTTCTGTGATCGAGGATGTCGTATGGCTTTCTTTGAAGGGTAGTCAATACATTGTAGAATCTTCTTACAATCATATCCATTCCTTCAACTCCAAGCTGTTGGAGCAAGGAAAACTTTTGGATAATGTTGAACATGTCAATGACTTTTTGGATTCTCTTGCAGAAAGCGTCAAATTTACCAAAGATGTACATTTCTGAAAAGTCGAATTGCTTTTCATTTGGGGTTTCTTGCAATTTTTTCTGTTATAAAGAAGTGGTTACCTTGATTTCGTGGAAGCAACGTTGGTAAGCTTCGTTCAACTTCATACATTGCATTAATTTTTGAACAAGTATTTGTCTATCTAAATCCCAGATCTTGGAACCACCTTCTTTGTATACGAATTCTTTACAGCTGGTGATCATTTGATTAGTAATTTTCACGAAGAGCGATGTCATTCTCTCAGATGTATTGTAGTATCTGGAAATGGAATAAATCATCTTGATTGCATTGATCAAACCGGGGATAGCAGGAATCATTCCCAAAGGATCGCTTTGATACAATGGGTCGCAGAATCTGTCGAGTGTATACAAGTATTTTACGTTATCTTTAGATTCATTGGCAGCATCTGTTACTCTGTCATCCAAATCTTTCCAGGTCTTTAGCAGGGCTCGGGATTTTACAGCATTCAAAATCCCAATAACCTTTTTGCAAGAAGGGCTCTTAAGTTGATCGGTTATACTGTTGAACTTTACCATTCTTGCTTTCCAGTGAGCCAATTCAGCATTTGGCCCAATATCATCCGCTTCTTTTCTCATCTGCTCACTTTCAGCGAGAACTTGCTCGATTTGTTTACACCATTCGGTAACCAGGGCTATTATTAGTCAAACAGGACCTTCGATTCCATTAATAACCTCAGGATCATGAGCGGCATTGCTATATTCACTTGGTTTCTTGTAAGCTTCCAAGTCGATGGTACACTTGTGTAGCTGCACACTGTCTTGAAGGTTTACCATTGCAACATCCAAGTCATTTGTAAACTTTTCCAAGACTTCCATAAAAGTTTTGACGCTTTCGTCCTTGTTCTTTGACAAGACACCCCATGTATCCTAACATTAGCTAAAGGTACTTGAGCCGCCAAAGCAGGGAAAATTACGTGTTTAACCATAGTCGTTAGTGATGGAAGAATGTTTGCATTTAGCGGTCCAAATGAAATATCAGTGTAAATGTTTTGAACTGTGATAGGCTTGGTATTGATTCTAATGAAAAATGCTCCTAATCCAGTGAGGACTTCTTTTTGACCGTGTGTAACAATTAAAGTATTAGATTTTGCTTGGTTGACGTTGAGTTTTCCTACTCCAGTGTCCTCCTACTATTAGCGAGCCTGACCTTTTGCCAGTAGAATATAACTTTTCTAGAACCTCCGTCGGCGAAAAAGTCATTAACTAAATCTAATTTGTTTCCTATTAACAAAGAATTTTCCAGCACAGAAGGTTTCTCGTCAATGAAAACACCAAATTTTTCGAGCAAATATCGATGTCGAATATCTAACGATGCTCTTCTCTTTTCTATTGCGTTTTGTGTTGCAGCAGCTTTCTTTTTATCATTCTCGAATGTATTTAAATTCTGCGCACTTCCAGCGTTTGCTGCTATAGATGCCATTATCGGCTTACTGAAAGTTTGATAAAAGCTTTATGAACGCGTTCGAACCTTTTCGAATGACGTATTGCTAACATGAGTCACTTGCTTCATGAAGAATTAAGAGAAATATCCCAGGGTTATAAATCTGCGTTTATTTCAAAGCATTCAGTGACATGCGGTTTAATCAGAACTTAGTTTCTTATAATTGACTGGCATATTGACCTTGAATATCAAAGTGCTGAACGTTGAGAGCTATGAACTTACAAGGTATACATCCTCTCTTGTGCCTCTATGGTCTATTGGGGAAATATTCAAGTGCCACCAATCAGCAAACATGGTTTCAACAAGAGTACTGTTGGAGAATATTTCAAAGGAGGATGGGGCAGTAAGTAATTTAATTGTTCTTCTAACATGGCATCTTAGGTGTAGCGTCTGGTATCAGCAAGGTCGTTCTGGGAGTAGTAATTCCAGAGTAATTCTCCTTGCGATCTGTTTAGAGTCAGTATTCCTCATTGGGTGTGCTAGTGGTGTGGTGGGTATCAGGCAGTGTCACCTTTTTGAAGGCTGAAGGCGAAGTACTTTGCCCAAAAATTGCAGTTTTAAAATCTCTTGATTTTTTCACACTTGTATGAGTTCACTCGCAATCTTCATTGGACAGATATGGCTAGTCCTGTCTAACCTCCTCTTTCTCTCACTTGCGATATTGGCAACAGTTATTGGTGTCGAAGTCATCAAGATCAATACTTCAAATTCAGATTCGGATTACATTCACTTTAACCTAGTCTACGTCGCCTATTGTAAATGATCAACTAACTTAGTCTTGTTTACGTTTGCCGGACTGTTTACGATATCGGCCATTTCAGGAAGTTTGGTTGCGATTTACAGAAAAGTTACAGGGATATTGTGGTTCTACATCATTTCAATTGTAGTGGATGTGCTGTTGATTTCAGCTGGTGGGATATATGCTCTTATCAAGCTGTCTAACAGCTTGAATACTTGGAAATCATTTTCTCTGTTTGACTGGCAGAAATTGAATCCTCAAGTGCAAAATTACATCCAAGTCAAGGTATTTGTTTTGGTAACATAGATGTATTGCTGCGGGTTCAATAGAGGAGATAACAGCGCTTATACTGGAAAGACTGGCTATCTCAATCCTGATGGGACTGAACTGGTGAATGTGTGCGCTATTACCTCAATAACCAATGGAGGATGCCATGAGGCTGGTATTTCATATTTTCAGTACTTTTTGTATACAACTGCCGCTGCCACTATTTTCGCATTTGTCATAGGAGTATCTTCCATTGTATCTGCCTACCTGCTCTATCAGAAACGAACTGCGAGACAGGCATTCATTCACAAAGGAAAAGGACCTTATCAACCAATCAAATCTCCATAATTAATAAAAGTTGTTTGTATAAAGTAGTAGCTCTCTAAAGTAAAGGCATTTGGAATCCTCGGATTTGAAATTACCGCAAGCTGATGATACGGCTTTTCCAATTTTTAGTCCTAACAGGAAGCGTTCTATTTTTTCACTTTTTCAATGTGGAAGCTATTGCTTTTGCTGATATCAGTACAATGCATGAGTGATGCTCACAGAAAGAGCCTGCGGTAATATATCTATAATATAGGGATAAGGCGTTGGAAATGTTTGACCATGGTAATAATCGCTAATGAAGCATATCTATCATATATGAACCACGCATACCCTGAGGACGAATTGAATCCAATCGATTGCCAGGGGCGTTCTAGGGACCAAGATGAAACTAATTGGTATGTTAATTTTAATTGTAGGGCTGTTAACGATGTGCTTGGAAACTTTTCCCTGACACTTATTGATTCCCTTGATACCCTTGCAGTACGACGCAGCTAATCTAGGTTATGGGAAAGACAGAGGAATTTGAAAATGCTGTGCGCAGAGTAATTTCAACGATTCACTTTGATTTGGACAATAGAGTACAAGTGTTTGAAGTAACGATACGTGTTTTAGGCGGATTACTTTCAGCGCATTTACTTGCGTCAAATCCAAAATTGGATTGCTATTTAAATTGGTATAATGGGGAATTACTGTATCTTGCAAAGGATTTAGCAGATAGATTAATGCCAGCTTTTGATACACCTTTTGGATTACCATTCCCAAGAGTCAATTTAAGGACTGGAGTCTTGCCATATGAAGTGCAGGAAGCTTGTACTGCGGGAGCTGGGTAAATTTTTGTTGATGACAGTACTCTGTTACTCGAATTTGGCACTCTCAGCAGATTATTAGGCGATGAGAAATACGAACAAGCTGCTAAAAAGGTAATAGTCGATATAACCTAGGCCTTGCATGAAATTTGGGCAAGAAGGTCAAAGTTAAATCTGGTTGGCAATACAATGAATCTGTATGATGATAAATGGGTAGACGATATGGCTGGAATTGGAGCAGGTATTGATTCATTCTATGAGTATTTGTTTAAAGCCTATGTATTATTTGGAAATGACGAATATCTAAAGATATATAATGAAGCCTATGAAAGTGTCATGACACATTTAGTAGATGGCGAAGGATTCATTTACAAGAATGTCAAAATGGGGAGCGGTAAGTTGGCTGCACCGTGGTTAGATTCACTATCCGCATTCTTTCCTGGATTACAGGTGCTTGCTGGAGATGTCGCAAGCGCCATCCGGCCCCACTATCTGTATGCCTCTCTATGGAAACGATACAATTGCATTCCAGAGCGATATAATTTCCAAAGCCAAGGACTAAGTATCTCGTCTTACCCACTACGACCAGAATTTGTTGAATCTACCTACATGCTCTACCAAGTATTATTAGATTGACAAAGGCTACTCAAAATCATTACTATCTCGGTGTTGGCGAGCAAATCTTGGAAGACCTAAACAAGTTTGCCAGAGTTCCGTGTGGATTTTCTGGGTTTTCAGATGTGACAAACAAGCAATCATACGACACTCGCATGGAGAGTTTCTTTTTAAGCGAAACACTAAAATATTTGTACTTATTATTCGATACTGGTGAGTTGATGCTTACCATAGATAACTTTGTAAATAAAATGGATACAAACGGAATATTCACCACCGAAGGCCATTTCCTATTACTGCCACACGAATATACAGATAAAAATGGCTCCAAATCAACACAAACTTGTCAAAATATACACCAAGTACCTTTCAATTCAGGACCTAATATACCACCAGAGTTGCGTTTAATGTGTGAAGTTTTTGTCGGGATAAACAAGGACGGAGTAACGGAAACAATCCAACCGATTGATCCAGTTGAAGTGATGTATGAAAGACTCTTAAACTTCCTTCTTTATTCTAATCTACCAAATTTTATTGTTAGATTAGTAATTATATTTTCCCTCTTAAACCTATTAAGAAGATTTAATCTAATAAACTAGATTACCTACATTGGAAAATCAAAGAAAGAGTGGAACTATTGTAATGGTAACAACTTTCTGACTTAGCATAATGGCAATTTATTAATTGATCAACTTCGAGGTGCGTCAATGACTGTGAAATATGACCACAAAGAATTAGGCTACATTGTGACTGCGTTAAATCAAATCAAACTACCAAGTGGTGGAAAGATTTTCACTTCTTTACGATCGCTCTCTGGCTCAGCGTACACACCTAGTAATCAATACCTTTCAGCAATATTTAAACTCCAACAGAAAAGTAAAATAATCAATGTTTATGCTCTTCCAGGCGTCATTGGTCCATTACTGCACCATGGATTGACGATAACTGGTAATTTGGTTTCGCTAACTAACACCCAGTCAATTGCTGCAGTCAGAGATATAGATTCAGGTTGTAAAAAATACAATAAGGATCAGCAGCAGATAGTTGCTAATTCTATACTAATAATTAGAAGAGGAGACTGTAATTTTATACAAAAAATTGAAAATGCATATTTGGCTGGAGCTAAGGGCGTCGTAGTACTCTCAGAAACTCCTTTTATATCCATGACCAGGCCAGTGCAATTATTTGGCGAAGGAATGGTAAATGGCGTTGACACTCTACCAATACCAAGTTTTTTCCTGGATGATAAAGAAACCAAAAAGTTTCTAAAATGCACTTTGGGAAAACTTTACATCAAGATTGTTGACAAGGAAGTCATTCATTCTACTAGAAAGCTGTACGACCAAGTGTCCTACTTTGGTTCACCCATCAAGAATGTAGTAATTGGACAAGGGGAGTTGTTAGCAAGTGCAGACTCTGTTTACAGAAATGATTACCATCCACCCAACCAGTTGCGGTGCTCTGAAAGAATTTCAAGCTACCAGTGTTGCATTTAATAAATAGTTCTTAGTTTTATGATTCTATTCTTTTATAGTGGATGACAATACTTTTTACTTTGGGAGAGTTGGAGCAAGCAATTTGAAAATTCAATCGTATTGGTTATAATTGACGAAGAGTTCAATGTAGGCGTACCACAGGTGTTAGAGGTATTATTTAAAAGATCTGGATCAGTTGCAAGACTAGGCCACAATTGAAGAAACTTGAAAGCAAGAGAAATTATCCTGTGCTATGAATGAAATAGGGATTTCTAATGTGAAAATATAAAACGAGCTAGTACAATGTATTTCCAGTTTGAATACTTTGCAAACCAGTTAATATGCTTCAAGATGGAAATTTCATTAAAGCACTGGTACGTTGATATTTTCGTATTAAATGCGGATTATTACACTGATTTGTGACATATATGGATGATCAGGTATCAAGTGATGCTTTTTGGAAACACCAATCATCTCAATGAACGGCCAAAGCTTAATCTGGCTCGCTGGGATGTTGATGTAGAATTATCATTAAATTTCACAACCAAAACTTTTTTGAAATTCAAGTAAAACTCTGAAACCTACCACTGCTATTCCAACTAGCTCTACATTGGGTGCACATGAATTGTTTCTTGGTTATGGTGAATTGAGGGCTTGCGGGTTATGCTGAACCAAATCCGCTGAAAAGCTAGTTGAAATTCTCATAGTGAAATTTTGTATGATCTTTCCATTGATGAAAGATAATCAATTTCAAATGACCTTGTGTAACTGTTCAGTTGATTGGTTCCTGATTTCACAAATGAAATCAAAAATGGTATTGCATTTGATTCATTAAGCTTTCTTGCAAAGTCCGCCGGCTTTGGAGTTGGCTGTTAGGCAATTCCGCTATAACACCTACATCAATTACTTTTCCCGTTTATTTACTATTGGTATACGTTGGCTACGGCGGTGATTCCTCTATCATTTTTCCTTAACCACACAGCAAGACTCGCGACCTTCCTTTTTAAAAATATACAACGTGCCCCCAAGAATAAAAAGCGAAAGGAACACAGATGATTCAACTTAGATAATAGATGAAAATCAGTTTGATTGTTGCGTTAACTTCACTTGTAGCTGCAGCTCCAAGACCAAACTTTGAAGTGGATGCTTTTGGGAGCGCATATGCCTTCTTAGATTACGGTGCATTTAAAGGTATTGCAGACCGAGACACAGTGTCCTTCTTGAACATTCCTTTTGCAGCTCCACCAGTCGGAAATCTTAGATTTAAACCACCTCAACCACCAGTTCCGTTCTTTGGTATTCATGATGCGACAAAATATGGAAATATCTGTAAGCAAACGGGAGCTTTTGGAGCAGCTGGAGTGTACGGAAGCGAAGATTGCTTGAACTTGAATATTTACGCACCGAGAGATGCATTTGAGTTGCCGGTTATTGTTTGTAAGTTATAAATTAATGTAGATGTATTTGGTGGCGGTTTCAACGACGGAAGCAATCAGGAAGCTGTATTTGATGGAAGAAACATCATCAAGGAAAATCCGAATGCTGTGATTGTTACCATTAATTATCGTGTGAATTTGTTTGGCTGGCTTGGCGGCCTTGAATTGGCAAAAGAGGGTTCAGTAAATGCTGGGTTATTGGATCAAGCTGCTGCTTTTGAATGGGTCAGAAAGTATATTGATGTTTTTGGCGGCGATTCATCTCAAATCACAGCCATGGGCGAATCAAGTGGTGCCATCAGTATTGGGGCACATTTATTGGCAAAGGATGGCACTCAGACCTTGTTTGATCGTGCAGTACTGTTGTCTGGCGCTGGTGGATTGTTCTATAACACTCCTGCTTCATTCAATCAGCACTTTGTAGACTTTGCTGCATGTAATTTTTGATTAATTTAGCGGTAAACTGCACTGCAGCACCTCTCCTTCCATGTTTACGTAAACTCAGTGCTGATGTACTTGTTGCACATAAACCAAATATTCAATGGAACATTATTGCCGATGGTACCTATGTAAAGGATGAATCTTTGGTTGAGCTATATGCAAAGGATAAATTCTCAAAAGTGCCGTTGCTAATTAATGGTGATTTGAATGAAGGTACAATCTTTACAACCGGAATTCAAAACGAACAGCAATTGTTTGGGTTTGAAGCTTCATTCCTTGGATTCTTTACTCCAGATAATCTTAAAACTTTGCAGCAAAGCTATCCAGTAGCAGGTAATCCGTTAGGTGCATTTGGTGCTGCAGCAGATTTCTTTGGCGATGCAATTTTCAATTGCCCATCGACATTGTTTGCAGAATTTTATTCCAAGGCAAATATCACTGTTTACAAGTCTATTAATAGACATGTGCCAAAGAAGCCTGCATTCCCTAATGCTGGACCTTTGGGGGTATACCACTCCTCTGAATTGCCATACTTGTTCCAATACTCTCCATTGATTGACAGCACTGAAACTGCTTTTGCACGTCAGTTCACTGATAGTATCATTAACTTTGCAAACGGCAACGCTCCTCAGCCAAATTGGCCAGCATACGGCAATGTAAGAGTTGATTTGGAAACCTTGGCACCAGAAACCGATGGGTTATCAAAGAACTGCCAGTTCTTGATTGGCGCTATTTTACAATTCTTTGAATCTCAACATTAAAAATAAAATTGTTTTATAAACATGTCTTTGGCGAGTAGATTTTGAGGTGTCAGGCTCGCTACCCACAACTACTCTTTTTTCGACTCGTGAGAATGCGGCGGTCGACTGTTGCTGCATTTATGGCTGGTATCATAGAACGGGCCTCTACAATTAACCTTTTTTTCTTTTTTTTTCAAAACCAATGGTGGAAGTAGTAGAGTTTAGTGTACCTACGGCAAAGAGAACAATTACGCAGCCAAAGCATGAATATAAGCAATTCATGAATAGCAAAATTAAGAAGATATCCGCTCCGTTAACTCGTAAAGAGAAGGAACAGGAAGATGAAGACACAAAGAATGATATCGAATTGGCAAACTTGATCAAGACCTCAAATTTGATTCAACAATATACAGAATCAGAGCTGTTTGGTAAAGACCGTTTGGCTCTATTACGAAAAAAAGCGGATCAATTAGCACCAACAAAACAAAAACAGTCGTTGCCAATGTACTTGGGACTTAAAAAGGCAGCAGAGGGTAGAGTAGAGTCAAAGATCAAAGAAATGAAAGACTTTGGTACATTCACTAAAAAAGCGGCAGTAGAGCTGCGTAAATCTGAAGTTACTTTGAAAGCAAAAAGGAAGCAAAAAATTGACAAGGGGATAGTTGGGAGTGTTGGAAGGATCAATAAGGGTGTCATGACTGTTTCAAAGAGTATTATTGATAGCGTCGGCGGGGTCAAAAAGAAAGTGTCAATGAGAGGAACTGGGTTTGGAGGAAATGGAAATAGAAAGAAAGGCAAGGCAGGCAAATTCTCTTTTTAAATGTAATATACATCTCCGTCATATTCCACATTATCAAGAAGGTTTGTTTAAATATCTTTTTTCCATAACTTTTTATTGCCTTAGAATCTTTTATTTGATTTTTGTTGAGATGTGCGGTAAATGACAAATCCAACGTAGGCTACAATCGCAATCAACACAAAGTAGATAAACATTTGCACACCGCTGGTGTCCTTCTTTTCTGTTACTGGCGGCTTATTGTATTGATTAGAAGTATCGAATTTGGTGTTTTCTGAATTCTTTGCATAGGATTTTTGTCTGTTATCTTCACCTGCTTTCTAATATCAGATTAAAGTACCTCAAGAGTAACCGCGTAGGTCTTTGCGTAAATCAAATCATGTTTAGATGACACACCACCAGTAGCAGCAGTAAATCCTAAAAAGTAGTTTAACGGAATCTTTTGCTCGATTTTAAAGCACTGAATCCACTGTCTAGGGTCATGTACACTTGTCAATTCCAACTGAATTAGTAATAAATTGCCTTTAAATAATTTCCATCCAAATAGGTGATTCTAGCTTTTGTTGGATTGTCTTGGTTCCTAAAATCATGAGAACATCCTCCCAGTTCCACACTATTTCCATCAAAATCATGATCGTAGCTAGTCTTTCCATCTCCAATCATCGCCATTACATAAGGATAAGAGTGTCTAACTCTAGAGTTGGCATAAGTATCAAAAAATATCCCAAGACCGTCAAAGTTATCTTTGGAGCCAAAAACAGGGCCTGAATTAATCAAGAGTACCTTGGATTTCCTTTTCTTTTGTAACCCAGAAGGCAAAGCCGTCTCCACTCAGAGCTCCTTCGTGTTGGACTTTAAATTCAAACTCAACAATCCAAGAACTGTAATACATTGGGGTATGACTCCATAACCATCCAGATTGCGATTGAGTATCCCTAGTTAATCTAATGTATTCATTAACATTTACAAATGCATCTAGATTAACTTGATTTACCTCCTCCAAATTTCCACCACCTGTTGCGAAGTGAATCTTCTACATATGGTGCTTGGAAACTGAAAGCTTGTAGTTCATGAGTTGATTTAATCAGTGGATCGTCGAATAATGGAGTGTCGTTTGGCTGGCAATTGACGATAGCAAGCAATAGCTGGATGAGCATTATGAAAAAGCAAAAAGTAGAGTGCGAGAACGACAATTTTTTAACAGGGTAATTATTGCACCAGTATAACACAATATACTATTGTAAGGTTGCCATTTGATTGAATATCACAAAATCAGCTATTGATGCTTGTCGCCATCTGATTGGCTAATTTAGCATTTCTCAATTTTATGGATATCTGGGTAAAACCTGACCGCCTTTGCTTATTTACTAGGTCTGACGAATTGAATTATCCTACGACTCTTGTAGCGTATTTATCATAGTTTCAGCGAAAGCTAGGGCTAGGGCTGGATCAAAAACTTTTTTGTTTTTCTTTTTTTTTCTTGAAAAATGTCTGCTCCTAATCCAAAGGCCTTTCCGTTAGCTGATGCTCAATTAAGCAACAAAATCATTGACTTGGTTCAACAAGCTTCTCACTATAAACAATTAAAGAAAGGAGCCAACGAAGCAACCAAAACATTAAACAGAGGGATCTCTGAATTCATCGTCATGGCAGCAGACACTGAACCATTAGAAATCTTGTTGCACATTCCATTGTTGTGCGAAGATAAGAACGTGCCATATGTCTTCGTGCCAAGCAGAGCCGCCTTGGGAAGAGCTTGCGGGGTTTCCAGAGCTGTTGTCGCTTGCTCTGTTACAACCAACGATGCCAGTGAATTGAAATCACAAATTCAAAACATCAAGAACGAGATTGAAAAACTTATTATTTAGATACCTTTTTAATACACTCTAGTGATCCAAGTGTGAAGAGGTTAATATAATAATATTCACTTTTATTTTTCTGTCTACCTTTGATTTCTGTGTTTGCCAGTAATTCGTAAATTTAAACTTTCTGCCAGCGATTTTAGCGCTCAAATTCCCTTGTATCTCATTGCATCCACTCCGTTACTGGGGAAAGTGTCTTTTCCGTCCATCTCTTCATGAATAACTTTCACACTGCCGATATCCTAATTAATCTCAATCTCCATGTGAAATTTTTGAATTTGGCAAAAATTCTTTGAAAATGCATTTGGTTTGGGATATCATAAAATTCAGCTGCATGTTGCCAGTGCTACTACTCTCACTCCCGTTTCAGTATGCTGCATCTGCATCTCCGTACAACATCTTTCAATATATCTTGATCAACATCACTAGACAAGGAAATACCCTTTCTTATCACTTTACTAGACTGATCTTTATTATTGCCAGCTGTATCACTTATACGAAGCTGGAAAAGTCTGAATTTGGATATTGGATTGGAGATAAAGTCAATCTAGATGACCCGGAATCTGTGCTAATAATGTAATTTGTAAATAACGATAGATACATTCATGGCGGGGGCTTTGTAGCTGGTCGACCGACTCAGTTCAATGCTTTTCATTACAAGCTGCTAGAAATCCCAAAATCTAGGATTTTGTCTCTTGATTACCCTCTTGCTCCCGAACAAAGGTTTCCTAGCCAATTGGAATTCATTGCTAAAGTATACAGGCAATTTGAGCATTTGAAATGTAAAAAGATTATGATTGGTGATAGTGCTGGTGGGAATCTTGTCTTGACAAGCAGTATCTACATGACAAAACTCGGTTTAAAAGTGCCTTTGCTATTGGTATGCATTTCCCCTTGGGTAGATCTCAGCAATGATTATTTAGATGTGGAAACCGACGTCTTGCATTCCGAAATCCTCGAATCTTTTCAGGCAAACTACTGTTCTCTTGGTGAAACTGAAAACAAACTGGTTTCCCCTCTATTAATCAAAGACAATGAAATGGATTGCTTTGCAGGAAAGAATATTTTACTTACTAGTGGTGCGCAAGAGGTTTTGGAGCCGCAAATTAAAGAAATGGCGGACAAGCTTTCCAAAGTGACGAATGTGGTGTATGATTGCGATCCGGATATGCCGCATATATACCAATGCCTGCCTGAAGGATTTGGAAAGAAGAGTACCAAAGGAACCGAAAGAATGATTGAATTTATCCTAAAGCACATTCAATAAAGAATCTCATGATCTTTACTTTGCAACATAGGATAGAAATATCCAATCTATTATTGAATTCACCCTTTATTAACCCTGTAATCTGCAAATTTGATTTATCTCAAAGTTAACGGGACAGTACGACTACTGGTGTATGTCTATACCTATATATCAAGTAATGTAGTAGAAAGGCAGAAGAAGACCATATATATAGATCAACAATAATTTTTGTAACTAATTGGGTAATTGGAAGACTGAAGCACTCGAAAACCACTACGATTGCCAACATTGCAAATGCGCTGTAAAAATATAGCCAATAAGAGATATTCTTTAATAGAGTGCCAAGTGCCTTATTTTTAGCTTGAATATCGGTCACCCTTTTTGACGGTGGAATTGGGTTTTGGTTACTTTCTTCTGTTGATTTGGCATCTTCCTTGGCACTGCGATCAGCATGACCTATATCTGAAGTATCTGTTTTGGTGTCCTTTTTGCTGTGATGTGAAGTTATTGCTGTCATTACAGTATTTCCAAAATAGTTTACCACCGGGAAAGAGATGAATAGAGCGATAAATGCAAATAGTAGATAGAAACCCCTTCTAAACAGCTTGTAGTTTTCTAAATGTGTTTTTAGTCCTAGGATTATTAAAAGAATACCGATAGTACACCATAACGTGTCAATTACAATGTACAAAATAAGCGCTATTAACCGAATTGCTTTTAGTGTTGCTCCAGACTGTATTTGATGACCATTAATTGTAATTTTTTCGTACAAATCGGATTTATCTGCCATTTCCATTATGGACACAATAAACAAGCTGTGTTACTCTTTAGATTACTTTACAGTAACTGATCCAACCAAGTAGTATAGGAATTCAAAAACCACGCTTATGGTAATATATTGTTCGATTGTGGAATTGGTCCATTTGGAAAGATCTGCTCTTGATATTGCAGACGCTTGGTTAACCTGTCTTTACTGCTAAGAAAAAATGCTATTCGAAAGCCTTGAAACACTGGATTTAATATTGTAATCGTTTCCATGGTCGTCCACACTCTCTTTTTCAGAGTCCAGTATCCAGCGCAATGTAACTGCATAATTAAAATTATTATGTAACTAATGCATACGATACTGTAAAGTGCTATTGAAACATAATCAATGAGTGAGAAGAGGTATATATATTCTTGCCCGCATCCAGCGTAATTTATGTGAAAATCGCAGATGCTAAATAGGTAAGAGTCGTTCATATTTTCTAAAAAAAGTCTGACATCAGCAATGATGGGCAAAATTAATCCTCAGAAACTGTCAAAGAATCATTCGGCATTACAGCTGGGCTGAAAACCACAATCTTTTGGCCATCAAGTCCATTCCTTTGACAAACAATTATCAATTAGCGGCTCATTTGACATTTACACTGAGAAGCATATTAAAAAATAATTTCCTGAGTAACTTTTGGTGGGCTAAATTTGATGGGTAATACGAAATAATTTGAAATCTATGGATATGGCATAAGCCAGGAGTTTGAAACCCATTATCTAGGTGTGAATAATGATATAATCTCCCAATAGATGCCCCTCAAATTTTACCCCTGCATTAGGTTGCCCCCTCCATTGAAACCGCTACGGTCGTTGAGGCGCCATTGTGCGATAGGCTCAGCACAAAAAAATATAAATAAGCTAGATAACATTGGAAGAACCACAATGTTCAAGTACCTTGCAGTCTCAGCTTCCGCATTAGCTCTTGTTCCTACTGGCTTGACTGCTGATTTTACTCTTCCAGATAACAAAGTATTATTCAACAAGTATTTTGGAAAAGGTACTCAAAATTACAAATGTAACGGTACAGTGTGGGCATTGGACAGTGCCAATGCCGATCTCTTTCTGGAAAAAGATTATACTGGTCCTGCTGCCATTACCCATTTCTTCTTGCCTCCTCCAGGTGATGCCAAGGGTGGAAGACCAACGTGGAAATACAATGCAGATGGAAGTCAAGTTACTGGTATTGTAACAAAGAAGATTAACGCTCCATCAGCTACTGACATTCAGTGGCTCTATGTCAACGAAACTTCCAGCACTACCAACACCGGTGTGATGGACAACATCGACTTTATTTTCAGATTATATACCGTTGCTGGTTTAGCTCCAGCTGCCAGTGGGTGTACCACTGGTAACGCTGGAAACATTACAAAGGTACCATATGAAGCACAATACTGGTTCTACAAACCAAACAATTCTGGTGTTGCCCCAAAGACGACCACTGCGACTGCTAACTTGCAACCAGTCACCACTGCAGTTGTTGCCACTACCAAGGACCAATACTACGGCAATTCACCAACGCCAGTTGCTACCACTGGCAGCGACAGCTATGGAGATGCTCCAGTTGTAACAACTAGCGCACCAACATATCCAGTGCTATCTTCAGCAAACAAGATTGCTGGAAGCTTAATTGGATTCCTATTTTTATTATTCGCTTAATCAATAAACTAATATTCCTCGGACTAGTTTGATCAATGTTCTTTGAGTAGCTGCTTGCGGAAGATAATTTGGCACTGACGAGTCTCTGGGGCAGTGAGCATGGCCCAAAGACTTGAATTAGGTATAATACGAACTCTAGATGCCAGTAGTTGCGAATTGAAATCAGTTTCTCAATGGACGAAAAGTTCTTTGTTTCCACTGTGTCTGGTTTGTCCTAAAAGGTGAATGGTGGCGCCTTTAAATTGCCGAGCAACTTTCAAACTTTTCTAGAAAAAATGGTCAACATTGCCCTAGTAGCGGGTGCCAACTATACTATTTTTCAAATGGAACAGTACTTCAAAGGACATTTGGAATTGCTTGTCCACACACCAGACACTTTTATCATCTACAAAGACCCTTACGATATTCAGGAGAATGGAAAGTACCCAGACCCATCCACCATTCATATCGACTATACTGTAGATAATACCTTCCAGTTCAACAAAGTTACTGCCGAACATTACCAAATAGAAATCAATAGCCAATGTCTCTGGTTTGACAGTGACCACTATGTCAGAACCACAAAGTGCGACGATACCACTGTCTGGAGTGTACAATGCGGTTTATATAACGGCTCAGTTTATTCTGAATGCTATCTCATTCCAAATACTGGTGGTTTGGTCATGCACGGCGGTGTTAATGCCAACCTTATTACCGTTCAAAATAATTGGGATGTTTCCAACTACTGGGCAATAAAGCAGGTTTAGAGTTTGATCTTTGTTTCTTTCTATTGGCAATTTGTCTTACAACTGCTGCCAACAAAAGCTTTAGACGCCTGTAAAATTTTCGATTCAGTAATAGCGTTTGTATCCGCACTGAAAGTGTTTTCATTCAGTGATTGCCCTTAACTGACCGGTCAATGTATGACTAGGAGAAGCATTGCATTCCCGATCCTCAATTCAACTCAAGTCTATAGTTTGAACTCGATAATTAGGTTTAGTTCTACTGGAGGTCTGAATCTCAAAAGTCAGCGAGAACCAAATTTAGAGCAATCAATGAGCGGTAAATTCTCAAAATTCAATAATATTTTCTAAAACAAGATGCGAGCGGAATATTAGTCTCGATATCCTTGTATCGACACGAAACTAATTTTCCATCCAGTTTTGTGAGAGTAAAACAGTGTGATTTTTTTTGTAGAAACTCAAGTCATCTGAAAATGTTTCGATTGCAAAAACAACTATCAAAAGTACAAATTTGCTAACAGCAGTTATCAGCTCGTTCATTTTCATCCACACCAGCATCTAAATTTGCGGTAATTACTCGTTAATACCAGGTTGGAAAAACCAGTTATCCAATGATTGATCATACCTACGACGCTATTGTTGTCGGTGCCGGAGGTGCCGGATTGAGAGCCGCCTTTGGATTAGCAAAGGAAGGATTAAAGACTGCCTGTATTACAAAGCTATTTCCAACTCGTTCGCACACTGTAGCAGCTCAAGGTGGTGTTAATGCTGCCCTGGGAAATATGTCTGAAGACGACTGGAGATGGCACATGTACGATACAATTAAAGGATCTGATTGGTTGGGTGACCAAGATGCAATTCACTACATGTGTAGGGAAGCACCACAATCTGTAATTGAATTGGAACACTTTGGTGTACCATTCTCCAGAACCCCAGAAGGAAAAATATATCAACGTGCATTCGGTGGACAATCTTTGAACTATGGTGAAGGTTTTTGCTATTTTATCTAGGTGGCCAAGCTCGTCGTTGCGCTGCTGTTGCAGATAGAACCGGACATGCTATTTTACACACTCTTTATGGCCAATCTTTGAGATATGACACCACATTCTTTATTGAATATTTTGCACTTGATTTGATTATGGATAACGGAGTATGCCGTGGTATCATTGCTTTGAATATGGAAGATGGTACTCTTCACAGATTCAGAGCACACAAGACTGTTCTTGCAACTGGTGGGTACGGGCGTGCTTACTTTTCCTGCACCTCTGCTCACACTTGTACCGGTGATGGTAACGCTATGGTTTCCAGAGCCGGACTTCCTCAGCAAGATTTAGAGTTTGTGCAGTTCCATCCAACTGGTATCTATGGTGCTGGATGTCTGATTACTGAAGGATCCCGTGGTGAAGGTGGTTATTTGTTGAATTCACAAGGTGAGCGTTTCATGGAAAGATACGCACCTAACGCAAAGGATTTGGCTTCCAGAGATGTTGTATCCAGATCAATGACTCTTGAAATCAGAGAAGGCCGTGGTGTAGGTCCAGAAAAGGACCACATCTACTTGCAACTGTCCCACTTGGATCCTGAAACTTTACACACTCGTTTACCAGGTATTTCTGAAACCGCAGCGATCTTTGCTGGTAATTTTATTTTTAAATGTAGGTGTTGATGTAACTAAAGAACCTATCCCTGTATTGCCAACCGTCCACTACAACATGGGTGGTATTCCAACCAAGTACACTGGTGAAGTCATCAAGTATGAAAACGGAAAGGATGTGGTTGTTCCTGGGCTTTATGCTGCTGGTGAAGCTGCTTGTGTTTCTGTTCACGGTGCCAACAGATTAGGTGCAAACTCTCTTTTAGATATCGTGGTATTCGGAAGAGCCTGTGCCCTTCACATTGCTGAAAACTTGAAACCAAACACCCCACACGCTCCATTACCAGCAGATGCTGGTGAACAAACTGTTGCAAACTTGGACAAGACTAGATTTGCTAACGGTGGTAACTCTACCGCAAGTGTGCGTTTAGAAATGCAAAAAGTCATGCAAAGTGATGCCGCTGTATTCAGAACTGAATCGTCACTACAAGAAGGTGTAAAGAAGATTGATGAAGTTGCAAAGAAAATACATGATCTTAAGGTTACTGACCGAGGATTAATCTGGAACACTGACTTGGTTGAAACCCTTGAACTCCAGAATTTGATGACCTGTGCCGTTCAAACAATGCACTCTGCTGCTGCCCGTAAGGAATCTCGTGGTGCTCACGCTCGTGAAGATTATACTGAACGTGACGATAAGAACTGGATGAAGCACACCCTTTCTTACAACAACTTGGACACTGGTGTTACTCGCTTAGATTACAGACAAGTTATTTCCACCACTCTTGATGAAAAGGAAGCAAAGAGTGTCCCACCAAAGGTCAGATCTTATTAAATAATAAACCAACTTTTCATTGATCTATTATATCCAAGTCTTATGACACTGGTGAGTTGAAAGAAGTCAATCGATTATCTAAATTCAGTTCCCATTTGCGTTTTGGGTCGAATTTGTCTTGACTACAGTATCTCTTGGATAAATACGATAACAAAGAATCAGAAACTAAATACATTTTATTTGAGTGCTTTACACTACTGAGGTTTGACTACAGCAGCAATGTTTTGCAAGGTAAATGGGTGACTTTGTCCTTCACCAGAGTTGCCACTATTACCGCTATTTCCAGTATTCAACGGAACACAAGTAATTACGGAAAGAAACTGGATGATATACAGGAACCTGGACATTACGATTGATTACAACTGAATGAAAATTTTGCTCATTTTATATTTTTGTGTACACTGACATTCAGTGGCTTTTGGTGTAGTTAGTTCCCACCACCAGGAGGTGCAGCAGGTAGATGAATGGCGATCTACACGGAACGTACTTGAACGCGTAGATCTAGCAAGAATGATTCACTAATGATGATATTCTGTAATTTTATCTGCATTTTGTTATTTTTCCATGTGCGGTGAGTTGGCCGCAAGGTCAAACTCTGATTGATCTGATTGAGCACAAAGTTATTTGATTAGGTAGTTGATCAAATAACTTTGTGCAGTGGTCTTGGAACAGTTTAGATCAAATCTAGCTCAACGTAACTTGTGCTTATCCAATAAACCTAATCTAACAATTAGCAATCCTTGACTAGCCGCCCGTCAGATCGCATATTGCGACATTAAGCAGATATATAAAGTACGATCTGCGTTGGGATTACAAGCATTGGGTGTTCCAAGGTAGCGAACAATGGGATTCAATCGTGTACGTTCATAAATCCCACGTACATCTGGTGTCTAGTTTGGCAAGTGTATAATTTCATTGAGGTAGAATTGACACAGAAAAGAAGGCATAGTATTACATCATTACCCTGCCTTTAGCTCAGCCTGTTAAAATCTCAACTCGAAATTTACATTTAATAGTGCTACAAATTTGAAAAAATTAAAGATAGATTACTAGCTACCTGCGATACGATTTCTAGACGTCGATATGCTGTTGCATGAATGTACAGATTTTAGGTTCACGTTTGTTTGTTTACATTTGCCTAACGTCACCATATCGTGAGTAAACAACCCTACTATAAAAACCGTCTCCAAATGTCTCTTTACAACAATGATTTTATCACTTCTTGCGTCTGCTGCTACTGCTACTACTAATATGTACCCGCTTCAATGTACTGAAGAAATCAACTGCGATGCCAACGACAAACCAATTCAAATTACTTGCCACAACTCACTATACGATATCCAAAAGCCATGCTCAAGTGCTGTTTGGTCGTCCGCCTCAAACCCATCCGCTTCCTTTGATTTGTTCTGTGAAGCAACTACTTACTTTAAATCTCCTTACTTTGTATGGACCATATACTCGGATTCTGATTGCACCAACCCTTCAACCGACTATCAATACTCTGGTGCAAGTTATGCGGCTCTGTTGAACACTTGCGCTAAAGCAAAGATGGACAATGGAATCAACTCGGTCATGATCTACTATGATGGCAGTTCAAGTGCTTATTTGGCTGAATTTACTGATGACAGCTGCCAATCTTTATCCCAAGCTCTCCCATCTTTAACTGTTGGCAGTTGCAGTACATATCAAAATTACTATCAAAAAGTTTCTGTTGTTATCCCTGGTGGCCCTTGATTTTTCAATAAATGTTTACGCGTCTCCTTTTAGTTTCAGCAGTCCTTGCTTATTTAAATTGTGTAGAACAGTTGAATTGTAATGAATGGGGACAATATCAGCAGATTACTTGTCAAAACGGACTATACAATTTGAACAGCACATGTGGTGATTCAAGCACCCAAAATACGACAGTTGGATTTGATATAATTGCTGATGGATTGAATTACTTTGAGTCGCCATTCATGTTATGGACTGTATACAGCGACTCTTCTTGTACGACTGTCGCAGATGATTCTCCGTACATCAATTCCTCGTACGCGGCAACCTTGAATACGTGCGTAGAAGCAGATTATTACAATGCGAAATCAATTCAAGTACTCAATGATTGGTATAACAATAATCCAGACTTGGTGGGATACACCGACAAGGAATGCTTGACACCAGCAGAGTCTCTAGTTGAACTAAAAGTCGATACGTGTATTCCATACCATGGCTACTATCAAAAAATTACGGTTTATGGATTCTAAAATAAAAAGGTTATTCTCTTTCGTTGACTATACGTGAGATCACTGTATTGAACATCCATCTACCCAATTGCTCAAGAAATTTCTCTTGATATTCAGATTGCCCATATGCGGTTACTTTTCAGACGCAGTTTGATTAGCATCCATCTCGTATTCAAAGTATTTTTGAATTTTTTTGAAAATGAGGAGCAGAGACTTGGAGAAACAATACCGGCAGACTCTGAAACAATTTGGAATTTCAGATCATAAAACGATAATCATTGTAAACAAGTTTCGGGAATCCTTACTGCAAGATTTACTGAATGATTTTAATGAAGCATATGAGAATAACACCGAGCACTCGATTTGGAAGATTTCAGCCTACAAGATAATCGAGGAATACCGCAAAAAGCTTAAGCAAGAAAAGAACAGTCAGTTGTCTTCCAGTTTCCGGTTATTCCTTGTCGACGCCTCTGGGTTTTACCTATCGCTACTTTTCAAATTGAATCAAAAGTATGGATATCTGGATGAGCATATTTTGAATGAATTACAACTTGTCAACGAAAATTCCAGTCCGGAACAGAGAGTACAAGTAGATAAAGACACTCAAGATCGACTAGTACAGTTCTATTACAAATCTTTGATTTATCTGGGTGATTTGGCTAGGTATAGAGAAACGCATGCAGAGAAAAGAGTAAAGGAATACAAGACTGCCAGAAAGTTTTATAAAATGTCGCTGTTGATTAACCCTAATGTGGGAAATCCGTTCAACCAATTGGCGGTGTTGGATACATATGAATCAAGGGAAATTAGCGCAGTTGAAATGTATTTTAGAAGTCTGGTGGTAGAAAATCCATTCCCGACTGCAAAGGACAATCTCAAAGTAATGTTTCAAAAAATCAAACAAAAGAATTACAAGGATGACAGAGAAAACTTTATCGCGAATTATATATGTATATTAGGTATGTAATGACTTACTCTGGCAATATTTATCTACAAGAACAGTTTGAATTGAACGATATCTTTGAAAGTTATCGCTTTCAGTTGAATAAGGATGAATTAAAAAGCATCCTCATTACTTCCATCTCGATACTTTATGTGAATCCATCACCAGAGTTGGTGGAATTGACGTGCAGGTTTTGTTGCCTGACGTTATCCAAGCAACCGCCAGACGAAATCTATTTGCTGATCTTGAGACTAATTACAAACAAATTGATTACAAATGTGCAGGATTTGATCCCGTTGATTGCGGAAAAGAGCACTGGATGTAAGAATCTATTCAACGTCCATACTGAATATGATTTCAAAGGATTTCTACCACTTGCACCAATAGAATCTAACGATCTATATAAGGAAATAACCAATCAAAGCAAGTTGCTAGTACAGATGGTAAATCATACTAATTTAGGGGTTGCTGTTTGAATCTAGACATGGATATACTGCTACTCCGGCTACACTTGGGCTGAGTGGTGATTTGGGGTTTGTTAATCCATTCAAGCTGCAGCAAGAGTGGAGTACAGTATACGAGCACGAGGATGATTCCGAGTACGACATGAAGCAAGATTTTTCCTGGGTTGATTCCCTTCAATAAATTACATTCAACGATTCCTTTACTTGCTGTAGAACATTTCCATCTATTTGCTACTAATTATGTCCACATCGTGAGGTCCGAACATTTTTCAAATCACAAATGGACTACTGGGACGCAAATACGCTACTTGCTGAACAGACTCCATTAAAAGTTACTTTTAAATCACAGCTGCTGAATTATGGATTCCTAGTCGGCGAAAAGCATATTCACCCTGGAACAACTACTTCAGTCCCAACATGGTTTGCGTTACAAATAGAGTAAGAAAAGCTAACATAGCGATCTGATAGACTTTAGTATACCGCAAATATTCGAGCTACTGAAGGAAGACTTGGAAGCTTCGGCAGTCTCTGTAAATCTTTCAAAATCACCGTATCTCTATGAATTTTGTGTTCTCCTATCACAGCAAATGAGTATACCAGGAGTACAGAAGCAATGCAGAGAAGCGATAAAGAATAGATTAAAGAATATTTATGATGCTGGAATTACTAATAATAAGAATGAATTTTACATGTCTCTGTCTGAATGTGAAAAGGAGCGTAAGACTTACTAATATAGTATTTGAATTGGCCAGTAGTAAAAAGAACGAAATGCGCAGATGGGAAGGCAAGGAAGGGAAGCGCAAACGAGTTGATTGATAATATATCCCTAGGAAATAATATTCTTGCCTCTGATGAGTTGGTTTATCTAGCCTCTGTTCTGGTATCGCAGATGAAGGTGTATGTGCTCATCATTCCTGGGCTATTAAGTGCGTTATTCGCAACAGAGATTTGATGCATAGCTAATTTTGAGCAGTCGGTCACATTAGCTAATAGTAAGCAGTTGATAGTTTAGCTCGGTTATGAATTGGTTTCAATCGGACGGCAAGGCCGATAATGCTGACTGAGTGTGAGAAACAGGGCACGGCCGCACCGTTTGAAAAGTTGGTCATACTTTTTCTTGCCAAATTATGACTGAAAAAGGATCCTCAATTCAAAAGCTCACTAATCAAGTACTAAATCCAAATATCCCGCAGAGTTCGTTCCAGCAAAAGAGATCAGAAATCAACCAGAGGGATCACCAAGAATTCCTGCAACAAAACGGGATTAAATATGAAATGGATATGCAAATGAATATGACCAATCCCAACCTGGTTAATGGTCCAATGATGCCTGCTCCGCATCAGGATTGGGCTAATGAATTTAAGCAAATGCCAATGCAAGAAAGGCCAATGGACTGGGCAGGCGAATTCCAAAAAGAAGACTGGTCCCAACAATTCCAGCGCCAAGATCAAGATTTTGAAACCATATTCACCCAGTCACAGCAAAAAGAGCGCCAGTGGATGCAAGAATTTCAAAACTTGAAGATTAACCAGGACTGGAATCAAGAGTTTGAAAAGGTAAAGAATACTCCAGAATGGAAAGCAGAATTTGAAAAGATGATGAATCCGGAAAATACAGACTGGCAAGCTCAATTTGAAGCGTTGAAAGGGGAGAAACCCCAGCAGGAATGGCTGCAAGAATTTGAAAATATTTGGTCAACTATGCGTGAAGCTCAAAATCCTGACTGGCAATCTCAGTTTGATGATATATTCGAACCAGACGGCGAGGAAGCATCAATCTCTGAACATTTAGTATATACCTTTGAAAAGGAAAACAAGTATTTAACACATCCAGACCCTTTCAAAGTAGGATTGGATATCCTTCAATCTCAAGGAAATTTAACCGAAGCAGCACTTGCCTTTGAAGCTGCAGTACAACAAAATGGCGCAAATGATGTAGCTTGGAGATACTTGGGTATTGTCCAACAAGAAAATGAAAAAGAAATTGCAGCTATTGCAGCATTACAAAAAGCGATCAAAGTTAACCCAAAGAATTTAGATGCTCTAATGGTAACGACTTGCTCATTATAGAATTTGGCAGTTTCCTACATTAATGAAGGACACGAAGTCCAAGCTTTTAGTGTTCTAGAAAAGTGGATGGTCAATTCATACCCTGATGTAAATATACCGCCAAAAGTAGCTGGTAACGAGCACGAAAGATTAACTCTTTGGTTCCTTGAAGTAATCAAGCAAACTGCTAAATCTAAATTCGATGCCGATCTTCAGATTGGACTGGGGTTGCTATTCTATAGTGTACAGGAATTTGAAAAGACTGTTGATTGTTTCAGTAGCGCGCTATCAATCCGACCAGACGACTATATTCTTTGGAACAGACTAGGCGCAACTTTATCCAATTCTGGTCAAAGTAGTTCAATCTAATATAGGCGAAGCTGCAATTGATGCCTATTACAAAGCACTTCAACTGAAACCAGGCTTTGTTCGTGGTAGATACAATCTAGGTGTAGCTTGTTTGAATATTGGCTGCTACAAAGAAGCAGCAGAGCATTTCTTGGGGGCATTGGCTTTACAAGGTAAAGGGGATATCAATCAAAGCACAACTATTTGGGATACACTTCGCAGGTGTTTGAGAATGGTAATTTGTTTTTAATTGAAGTTGGATCGGCACGATTTGGCTGATAAAGTTGAAGAACAAGACTTGTCAATCTTTAGAAAAGATTTTGAATTTGATTACTAAAGAGAATTCTAATTAAAATATATTGTTTACAAACTCAATTGCTCAATGATCTGGTTAGACATATCATCTAGCTCATAGAATTTCGTTTCTTCCAATAACTCGCCTAGTATGGTTTTATCACGGATATGAGAAATAGAATCAGCCCCTAGAGTTAGTCACAATTACCTCGCAGGTGGTTTAGAATGTGTCTAAAATGTGTGCCGTCTCTGTCAATGAAAACGGCCGAGTTATTTTTCCTGTTAAAGACCAGTCTGCCCAAATATGTCCGTTTCCTGCTCATCAAATGCTGTAGCTGAGTAGTAAAAGTCTGGCCGCCAACAGAAAATGTAACTAGACAATCATCATTATTGATATAAGCTGATACTCTAGATTCTGCTGCAATCATTTTTCTTTCCTCTCTGCCAACACCAGGGGCATTATGGTATGCAATCTAGGTTAAATAAGCCTTACCATTGCTTGAAGAATAGCAGTGACAAATGTAGAAAATACTGCGACCAACGCAGTCACAAAAGCATGCCCTATTTGCTTAACCTTTTCTTTAATCGCATAGTGTTGATCCATCACACTTCCAAATTCAATAGCGTTCGCAGTCAAGTCAGTCAAGATGTCTGGAACTTGAGTTGACTTTAAAAACACCGCGGAATTGATGGCGAAATTAATAATGAACGAAGAAACGTCGAAATTCGTAAATACAGATTCTTGCTGCATTTCTTTCAGTTTAAAGTTGTCGGCGTTTGTATATTTTGCTTTTTCGGTATAAATGGTTTCCATGAATACGTCCGATTCTATTTCTTTAGGACCAAACTCAAACTCTGTCGGAGCGAGTAGTAATTCTGACCAGGTGTAACTGTTGTGCTTCATTTTACAGTGTATGAGGTTTGAAGAAAAAGTTTCAAAAAGCCAGTTTGTGTGTTGCGGTGAAACAAAAAAATGAGCATGTGCCTTTGGTGATGAGCATTGACAAGTAATATTAAAATGGCGATAATGCGGTATGAATTAAATTTCATATGATAGACAGTGTTCGTGTTTCTCCAGCAATCTAATTAATGGATATTCAGCAATTGATCTAAGGCTGGAGAGAAGGTGCGGTCAGTCTAATCAAATATGGTAGCATAAACGTACCCAAAGAAAGTGTCATGATGCAAGGACGGCAAAGAAGGGTTACAGTGCCTACACTCTCGGAACTTTACCAAAAGAGCTCTCTACGGAAATATTCTCAGTCAACTTAATTCAGAATCTATAGCGCTGATCCTATAGTAGATTCGATTGATTGCATAAGAAGGTGACGCGTTAAAAATGTTCACGCCAATCAAATCTAGAATAGAATGAATATAAACAAATTTTCAAATGCGGCATTTGCCATACAATCTCAATGGCTCTCTACATATTGCACCGGTCCGCCTGACTTGATTGTTGGGAATACTAGGATTAACGAAACAGTTCCATTTACTCCACTGGTTTTGACTGGCCCGAAAATCTGTGGGCAGAGCTGGATCCAGGACTGCAGTTGTCCTGGTATTTGCGCTGCATCGCTGGATACTAAAATTACTGATGGATATCAAGGTTTTCAAGATTCTTATCTATACAAATTACCGGATAATCTGTCAGATTGGTTATTTCCTACGGAAGCCAGTGGCTATAACTATTGTGTGCTTGAAAATGACATGGAGACTGAACTGATACTCCAGGGTTCACCTCTATGCTTTAGAAAGATGAAATGTAGTGCAAATATGACACTATTGGTATATGAATCCTTTACTTGTGAAGGAAATTATTTAGCCCATGGCATAGGAATTGTTAATATTGATGGCCGAGATTACAATATTTCCAAATATGAAATCACGAGCGGCTCTCAAGATATCTTGTGGACCACCTTTATCCCTTCATATTCTACCCCATTGAAAGAGCCAGAGCCAATATGGATGCTAGCACTAGTTATTGGTTTAGTATCTGTGCTTGCGTTATTGACTCATATTCTTATTTCAGTAGCAGAGTATGCGGTAACGAGAAGATGGAAGTATTTAGGCTACACTATTGGATATATCTTTACAATTTGCGAATGTGTGTTGATGTTCTTGTCTGCAATTAATGGCGTATTTCCCACTTATACCGCAAGCCCTGTGTATTGCTTGGGATCAGCATTTAACGTCGCGTTAAACGGTATATGTCTAATGGAGATTGTATTTCAGCGCAAGTACCAGCAAATTATTATTACAGTATTTCTCATAACTACTTTTATGTGCTTTGGATTTCCGTTTTTATTTAATTCCATGTTTGCGAGCGATACCACCACAGATTTTGGAATATGGATAAATTATTATTATAACAGCATTAGTTATCCAGTATGGCAAACATTTTGTGTTGCTTTTGATCCAGTTACAGCAGGTTTCTAATTCTAACAGCAGTAATTATAATATTTTTTGTGATTCGCCAGACTCTATGGGAGGTTGATGACGGTGTATTATCTCTGGTTTACATAATGTTTAGCGATACAAAGTTGGTGGTTTTGCTGGGGATTAGCATTGTCAATTTTGTGACTAGCGTCTTTCTGCAATTTGCAACTACCTATTCATTCTTTGCCAGAAATGATAAAATAATGGTGATGCTTCAGATGGTGTTTTCATTGCAGCATTCTATCAATTCGTGCTGCACGCTTTGGTACAATTTGTATTTCCCTCAAGTACTTGTTCGCATGCTTGCGTATAAAAAGAGCATCAAATCAAAGAGAATGAGACAGCCTTTATTACTAAATTCAATTCCAACCGCGTAATAATAGGTTACTCATCGAGGTACGCAGGCTTGGAGACACTGGTTGACGTTATCAGACTGATAGACAATATTGCAGATAGTCTAATAAAACTGTGAAATTATGAAGCAATTTAAAAATCACCATTGTTCTTTTTTGACGTTCGAACTTCTCAAGAAATTCCGCATTAGTCAATCAATACTAATTTGTAATATATTTTGTCTTCCATTGATTTGAACGGTGAGTACCAATTATCCAATTTACTTTCTACAAATGCCAAATTTACGACCTTGTTTTCAGCCATGGCTCAACCACTACAAATAACTGCAATAAGCGATATTATGGTTATTATTAATCTCCATTTAATATACTTGTACAAGTATTTTCTATATTTGTTTATTTTTGCCTGGTTTCGTGTGGAATGACAATGAATGGCTCGTACATTTGCCATTATGTCATTGAGTTTTCTTTATGTCTACAAACAAATACGCAGATGCTTTGTATGCAATTCAATCACAGTGGTTGCATTCCCAATGCGCCAATGCGCCAGATGTTATTGTAGGATCTGAAAATGTATTTGACACTATTCCTTTCACTCTAGATCTCACAGGAGTGATCTACTGTGGACAAGAATGTGATTTTTATTAATTTAGGGATTGAAGATTGCAGCTATCCTGGAATTTGTTCTGCGTCCATTGACCCCAGCTTAACATTTGGCTATGAAAGTTTTCAAAACTCCTATTTGTATACAGTTCCCAACTCCCCTTCAGAATGGATGTTTCCAGTTGCGGCTAGTGGCCAAAAGTACTGTTCTGTCGTTGGTGTGAATGAAACTGATTTGATTTTGCCTGGGTCATCTCTATGCTACAACAACATGCAATGTGACAGTCATTACAACCTGCACTATTTCAATGATAGTGACTGTCAAGGTAGCAGTTTGTCCTATTCGCTGACCCAGAATGAACAAACAGTCAATCTTGGGGGCAATATGTGTCAGGTTTCTACTTTTCAAGTTGGCACAGGGACTGAAGCTATAACATGGACCACATTTATATCTCCTACAGCAACAACTCTTGTGCAAGGTGAGTCTTTATGGATTATAGCCCTCACTCTCGTTATTCTACCAATTATCATGAATATATTTCATGGTTACATTGCAATTAAAAAAGCCATCCAGTACCAACATTTCGCAAAACGAGCAAAGTTTTTGGCTTATCTACTTGGCTATATTCTAAATATCCTAGAATGTGTTGTGGTGTTCATGTGCTCAATTCAAGGAACTGCACCTGTATGGATGGCGGACTTGTTTTACGGCTTAGACTCTGGTTTCACCGCTTTTTTGAATGGAGTTTGCTTGATGGAAATTGTATTTCGAAAGACCTGGCAAAGAATCTGCATCAGCATTTCCTTGCTGATTGTCTACGTTATTTTTGGCTGGCCATACATGTTTGACTATTTTTTCGGAAGCGACTATGTCACATCGGTTGGTATCTGGATGAACTACTACTTTAACAGTTACAGTTTTCCAATTTGGCAAATCATCTGCTTCTTTTTCGATCCTTTCACAGCGGGAACTATTATTTTTTACATTATTAGAAGCTCAATGACTTCGCTTGAAGACAAATTCCTGCACTTGATATATATCATGTTTAATGATATTTATTTGGTGTGTTTGGCGAGTGTCAGTGTTCTGAATTTTGTTACTAGTGTCTGGCTACAGCTGGTTACCACTTACTCCCTTTTTGCTCAGACTGATAAGGTGATGCAGGTATACCAAGTCCTATTTTCGCTTCAACATACAGTCAACTCTTGCTGTACAATTTGGTATTGTCTCTACTTCCCAGAAGTGCTGACAAGAATGCAGGCTCTAAAGACAAAAATCAAGACCAAAAAGTCAGTAAAGTCTACAACAGGAGTCAAGTCGAAATTCACTGAATCAAAAGCCTCAAAGATTCAAGAGTCCAGTGTTGCTGGCCAATAAAAATATTTTGTCTACATTTTTCCCCAGTAAGCGTTTTCTTTGACAAAAAGACAAGAGTGACACGCTCTGCAGGACAATCTTCTCGTCATTAACTTCTAGTTAGATACTACCCAAGCCTTCAATATCAAATCTCAGAACCAATTCCTGGTAATCCTACAAAAATGGTAAGAATCCATGTAGAAAATCAAATTTCCGCCTGTAAGAAAACTAATATAGATAAAGCCAGGTTCTGCCGAATAATCTCCTATCAATGGCCATTGTTATCAAAGCTCAAAAGTTTTTTAGCTTGTCAAGTTGACATCATCAGCTAAATCTTTCTACTAAATCTCTGGATGTCATCAAACAAATACTCTGGCGCTTTATACTCTATTCAATCGCAGTGGCTTTTATCTGAATGTTCCGGCCCACCGGATATTATCATTGGATCCTCCGATATTACTGCAACTATTCCTTTTACCTCACTGGTATCATCTGGGCAAGGATATTGCGGCAGTGAATGTAAATTGCAATTAATAATAGGGCTGATTGACTGCAGCTACCCCGGAATTTGTGCTGCATCATTGGATTTGGATATTACCTCTGGGTTTAAAAGTTTTCAAGATTCATATTTATACCACATCCCGAATGATCCATCTACATGGCTTTACCCTACAGGTACCAGCGGTAACGCTTATTGCCAGATAAATAGCGCTAATGAAACTTATTTGCTCCTTTCTGGCTCTGCAGTGTGCTACAATCACTTTAAATGCAGTGTAAATTCAGATATCTATTATTTCTATCAAGATAATTGTCAAGGGGATGCCACTATATATTCACCAATCCAATCTCCTATCACAATAGAAAGAAACACTTTATTTTATACCCTTTCAACTTTTACTGTAGCAAAAGGAACTGAAAAAGTTGTTTGGACCACATATATTACACCATACTATACAACCCTAGAAGCTCCCGAAATTCTGTGGATTGTGGCTCTAGTTCTAATTGGGGTTTCATTACTGCTTAATGCCTATCACGCAGCAAAAGCGGGAATCTTGATGATTCAGCACCAACACACTATCCGCCTAAAATATTTCGCTTATTTCTTTGTTTTTATGTTAAATATTGTTGAAAATGTATTGGGATTTCTATCGTATGCTCAAGGACAAGTAAATGCCAACTATTTCAATTCGATTTACGGTTTAGACTCTGGTTTTACAGTAGCACTTAACGGAGTCTGTCTAATGGAAATTGTTTATCAAAAAAGGTGGCAGAGAGGAATGATTTCACTGACGTTACTTGTTATTTATGCCTTATTTGGGTTTCCGTATATCTTTGTACTTTTGTATTCGAGTGATTACGAAACTCCAATCGGAATATGGATGAATACCTATTTTAACAGCATTAGCTATCCAGTTTGGCAGATATTTTGTTATGCTTTTGATCCAATTACAGCTGGGATTATCATTTTCTATATCATTAAAAAGTCGCTTGACGAGATTGACAATGATATCGTAACGCTTCTCTACATTATGTTTAACGATATTCAGTTAATATGTCTTTCGCTAATCAGCTTGCTGAATTTTGCATTTAGTGTATTTCTACAGCTAGCTACTACCTACACTTTATTCGCGCGAAACGATAAGCAGATGCAACTGTATCAAGTGGTGTTTTCAGTCCAGCACTCGATCAACTCGTGCTGTACTTTTTGGTACTGCACATATTTTCCTACGGTATTGAACAGAATGAAAGCGTTGAAGAAATCCATCCGAACCAGAGCAACTATACGCACAGACAGGTTCAAAAGTTTCAAAGATTCGCTCACTACCCAAAAACTCGAAAGATAACGGAAACCTCCGTATATGGAAGCCGTATAAAGAAATAAAACAAAACTTGTCAAATACCATATGGAATTCCCAAATGATAAATAAATATATATTTTACACGAATTTCACAGCCGAATTCAATTATTAGAAGTTTAAATCCATAAATATCGTTAGGGAAATCGAGTTTTCATCAGACAATACTCCATTCTTGACGTCACTAACTTTACATTCTTCATGCCTTTGATCGAAGCAGCAGATGCTTTGTTTGCGATCCAATCCCAATGGCTTCACTCTGACTGTAAATTCGCACCTGAATTAATAATTGGTTCTATCGATGTTTATGCTACCATCCCTTTCAGCTCTTTGGTGGTATCTGGTCCAGGTTACTGTGGCAATGAATGGATAAAAGACTGTACTCATCCTGGTATATGCGCTGCCTCCCTTGACTTGGAAATGACGTTTGGCTACTCTAGTTTTCAAACTTCTTACCTGTATTTCATTCCTAGTAGCCCAGCAGGGTGGTTGTATCCAATTGATGCCAAAGGGAAGACTTATTGTCAAATATCTAGTGTTAATGCAACAGACCTTTTGCTTGCTGGGTCTGCAGTCTGCTATGATAGCTTTCAGTGTACCCAAGATGCAAACCTCTTGGTTTTTAATGATAGCACTTGCCAGTTTCTGAACCAATCACATCGGTTGGATTCTCCGCTATCCAATATACAAATAGGAGGAGAAACTTTCAACTTTACACGCTTTACTGTCCTTAATGCAACAGAAAAAGTTGTTTGGACAACTTTTATTACCTCACAATCGACTCCATTGCAAAGAGGTGAGCAATTATGGATACTTGCGCTATTCTTGCTGGTAATATCACTTGTTCTCACAATCGTACACGCTATAATTGCCCTAGCTATGATTTTCAGACATAAGGGAACAAGAAGATTCATATACATGGTTTATTTTTTAGGGTTTATCCTAAGCGTATGTGATAATGTTACTTCTTTCTTGGCTTACGCTGACGGCCTTTTCAACACTGGTTACAATGGTATTTTATACGGCTTGGATTCTGGGATTAATTTGGCTCTGAATGGAGTATGTTTAATGGAAATTGTGTTTAAAGAAACCTGGCAAAGGGTATTGATTTCGATCGCGTTAATTATCATTTATGGCATGTTTGGTTTACCATACTTATTTTACATGCTATTCGAATTCGATTACACAAGTTCATTCGGAATATGGATTAACGGGTATTTTAATTCGGTAGGGTTTCCTGGATGGCAGATTATTGCAATGGCTTTTGATCCACTAACGGCTGGAATAATTATAGTATTCATTATCCAAAAATCACTGTGCCAACTGAAAATTAACATTTTGAGCGTTTTGTGGATTTTGTGTACTGATTCTCATTTGGTTTGTTTGACAGTAGTAAGTTTTTTCAACTTTGCCATTTGTACTTTTTTGGAATTGGCAACTACTTACACCTTTTTTGCTCAAAACGACAAGATTATGAATGTTTATCAGGTAGTCGCTTCGATCCAGCATTCCATTAATGCGTGTTGTACGATATGGTTTTGGACCTACTTTCCCCGCCTGCTTACTCATATGAAGACCTTGAAAAAGGCTAGTCAACCACAAAAGTCTGCAACTCAAAATAATACACCAAAGGTTGCCTGGCCGTCTTTTATTAGAAAGATTTTCCAAAAATGAGTTTCGCGCCGCTATATATTTCCTCCAGTTTTAAATAAATCTCTTCTATTGATAATCTACATGCAATTTTTGTATCTGTTTTCTGCCTTAAATTCTCTAGACAATAAAACAAAAAAGATTCTCACAGATAGATATTTGGTTTGCTTGATCACTGTCGGCCTGCTTAATTTAGTGATCAGCGTTGGTTTCAAATTGCAACTACCTACACGCTATTTGCCCAAAGTGATAAAGTCATGCTAGTATTCCAGTGTGTATTTGCACTGCAACACACAATCAATTCTTGCTGTTCAATTTGGTACTACATATATTTTCCGCAGCTGTTAACTCGAACCAAAGCAGGTTGTGTGATAGGGCTTAAAACAGTAGGAAATAAAAAACAAAGAATGCTGCTAAATGAAGCCCAAGATCCAAATCTCCAATCGGCAAAACGACAATCAAAGTGAGTCAGGACTGATCTAGTGAATCAACCTATAACTTTACAATAATTCAACGTATGATATTAAGTACATACTTGGTGTTGCCTTTGTATACTACCTGGGAGGCATAAAAACAGATGCATATCAGATCGATTTTCTATAGAGTGCCGAATTAGAACAATTTTTCTTAATGTTTTTGCTAAATCTCACAACAAAAATTTGGTACCAAAAGATAATCTGATGCTCATAGTTTATTTGGCTTAAATACCAATTTAATACACATGGAATTCAAGTGCTTTAGGATATCGAATTCTCTAGAAACTCGTTTTTCACAAAAAGTTGACCTTTTCAAAATTTCAAAATGTAGGAATGATAGAATTTGGAAAATAATAAAGGTAGGATTTTGAACCAGGTTCCTAGGACAACCGACTGTTCTGAAAAGCATCAAGAAGAGCAATTACATTTGTGACATGTGGCTATTTCCGAACCTTCAAAAATTCTGGGTAAATACGAAAATAGGCGCTATAGATAAATTTTAAAATGTAGCATCGTTAGATATTTAATTTAAATTCATTTTAGATCTTGAAGCAAGCAATTTGAGCTGCTACTCCCTGAGAAAAGCAATATATTGTGAATTTTGCGGTCAAAATGCTGCCACACTTTTCCCAATTACATACCGAATTTTATTTACTCAAAAAGAAGGCTAACCAAAAATTTAAAATGTAGGATTAAAGCGCAATCAATCAAGATTTATTTTCCGCTTTAAAGCATCAAAATCGCCCAATATTCCGTCCAGAAAAGCACATTTTAATTTTCTAGCATTTCCGTTGTGCCACACCGCAAAATTACACTGATCCCTGAGAAAGTATAAATACTGAGGTGCCTTTGAATAATCAATGGATCCTATGGTTCTAACAAAGCAAAGCAAAGTTCAAATCAGCCGCAACTTGTGGTCCTACCTTTCGTTCTCGTGGTTAACCAGTTTGATGGTTCTTGGCGCAAAGCAACCACTTATGGAGTCTGTATTTCTTTTTAACCTCAGGATATTTATGACTTGAACGATAAAGAAAAATCAGAGAATGTTTCACACTATTTCTCTGAATTTTGGGAAGCAATTGGGCCATACTTGAAGGGAGAATTGAAGGAAAGGCCTTTGATTATCAGGGAAATCTTTAAGCATGTGGGATTTCTCTTTTTCTTGGCTTCCCTGGCTAAAGCTCTCAACTTGGTTTTCACGATCTTGACTCCCCTGCTAATTGGAACTGTATCCTAAATTAACTTTTAGATTATTTCTTTTCTTCTCCAAGGCGAGTCAATGGTATTCCTGGGTATCAATATTTCAAATCCAATTATTATTGCTGCACTAATGTTTGTCTTTCAAATGGGCTCTTCTGTTTCTGACTACTGCGTGACCTCACTTTTATTATCAATCAAGTTGCGTATTAGAGCTGCTTTTATTGGAGCAATCTACAAGAAAAATTTACGGTTATCTTCTCCTGCAAGAAAAGAATTTAATGAAGGCCATATTATGGTGTTGATCAACAAAGATGTTGGCGCGTTTGGTATTTTCTTTACTGCTATCACCAATGCCTGGTCTACCCCTATCCAGCTTGGTCTCGTTATATATTTCCTTGCCAAGGAAATTGGAATCACTGTAATTACTCCAATTATTATTACTATTGTTTTTCAGTTGGTTCAATCAAAGTATTCGATTCAGCTAGGAGGGTACTTTGGAGAATGGATGGAATGTAACGATGTGAGAATGCAAAGAATCAGAGAATTTCTTTACGGAATCAAGATAATCAAGTTCAGAGCTATTGAGGGTTATTTCAGCAACCAGATTGACCAGGCGAGAAATTCTGAACTTGCAGTATTAAAAAAGATCAATAATATGATGGTGTTGGATGCAGTATTTTTGAGAGTACAGTGGGCAATTATTACACCTGGGACTTTTCTGGTTTATGCCCTGCTAGGTAATAGCATGGAAACTTGGACTATTTTTACAGCACTTGGGTTCCTGTCATCGTTCAACAGTATAGTATCTACCCTGAACAACTTATTTATGTAAGTAACCTGGTTAATTTAGCACTGTTCCCAATGGGCTCGCATCTTGGAGAAGACTAGAAAAGTTTATGTTTGCGACGGAACATTTCGACCAACAAGATCAACTTGATGGTGAAAAGTCTGCTATAAGAATGATAAATTCAACGTTCGAATACGAAAAAGAAGAAACTCAGAGTGCGTTCAGATTGGAAAATCTTGACCTAAAAATTAGCAAAGGGTTTCACTATGGACTAGTTGGAAGTGTCGGGGCAGGAAAGTCATCGCTTTTCAGTGCTGTGCTCGGAGATATTCCCAAAATATCTGGGAAATATAAAGTAAATGGAAGTATTTCGGTAGTTGAACAAAAACCTTTTATCCTTGCTGGCACAATCAAAGAAAATATTATTTTGCAACAAGAATATGAAAAAGCAAAGTTGGACACTATTCTTCATATTTGCTGCCTGGACGCCGACCTGCTACAGTTGTCTAAAGGGATAAACACCTATATCGGCGAAAAAGGTGTAACTCTATCTGGGGGACAGATGTTGCGTGTATCTGTTGCTAGAGCGCTGTACAAGGAGAGCGATATATATTTATTTGATGATGTAACCAGTGCTCTGGACGCAAAAGTAGCAGCAGTAATGCTTAAAAGGCTGTTAAAGTACTTGAAAGGAAAATCAATCATATTCGCGACAAACAGCCTGCACTTCTTACCTGCTTTTGATTCTATAATAGTTTTGGAAAAAGGAAGAATTGTAGAACAAGGAAGTTATGCAAATTTGATCCACAATAGCGGTGCCCTAGCTGAAAAAGTACAAGATTTGAAAATCGTAGAATTTGAATTGGAAAATGAAAGTTTTGATGTAGAACCTATTCCAGAAAAAGAAGTAGAAGAAGAGCCGATTGTTAAAGAAGAACGTATTACCGGAAGTGTAAAGCTGAAATACTTTTTCTCGTACCTTGCAGCTACAAAAAGTCCGGTCACTGGGATCACTTGTTGTATATCCCTTGTACTGTATGGTGTGGCACAATTTCTTACACCAGTTTGGTTGGAGTGGTGGACTACAAACAAATTCAACCTGTCTACTGCTACAAACTTGTCAGTCTATGTATCTTTTGGTCTTGGATCCGGGTTAGCACAGTTATTTATGCAGTACATGGTGTTTGCTGCTTGTATGGTTGCCTCGATCTATTACCACAAAGACGCTATTGAAGGGTTAATGAAAGCGCCAATGTCGTTTTTTGACCAACAGCCTATCGGAAGAATCTTGAGCAGGCTGGAAAATGATATGTTTGAAGTTGATGTGGAGCTAGCGCAAAGTTTTCTTCCATTTGCGTACAGCTTAATGCAATTTATTGCTAGCTTTTTAATTCTAGTGTATTCTCTTCCTATTCTGCTTGGTAAGTGGTTTTAACCGTAGTATTGTTCAGTGTTGTCGCAGTTGTATCAATATTGATATATCGGGTGTATCAACCCGCAAACCTTGAGCTCAAGAGAGTGTCTTCTATTCTGAAATCCCCCTTAAATGCTCACATCTCTGAAAGTTTAGCTGGAAGTAATACGATAAAACTATTTGGTTCAGAGGAATACTTTCTCTCAAAATTGCATGCTAAAATGGATCAATCTACTGTCAGAATTTATCTTGCCCTGTGCAAGTATGTGGTTAGGTATCCGCTTGGCGTTGCTCTCCTCGATTGTAGGATTTGCACTAGTTTGCCTCACAGTCACCAAAGTATTTGACTCCAACTCTATTGGTGCCGCTTTAATCAGTGCTCTGGGCCTAAACGGAGCTCTAAACGCTGTACTATCAACTGCTTGCAGCCTGGAAACATCAGTAACAAATATTAATCCTAGTTTAACTCTGTTGAAAGATTGGATCACTATATCCATGAACTTCCAAAAGAAGATCAAAATAAAATTGCAGTGGAAGAAAGTTGGCCCCAACAAGGAGAAATCGAAATCATTGATTTAACTGTTCGATATCCTTCTAGACCAGATTATTCAGTATTAGAGAACATTTCCCTAAAAGTGCGGGCAGGAGAAAAAGTAGGAATTGTCGGTAGAACCGGTTCTGGAAAAAGTTCTCTGATTACCACACTATTTAGGCTAATCGAGCCACACCACGGAAATATCAAGATAGATCAAAAAGATATCCGGACGGTGGACTTGCAAACTCTTAGGTCAAAAATAACAATGATTCCTCAGGACCCAGTAATTTTCCAAGGAACCTTGAGATCAAATATTGACTTGTTTGAAAAATACACCGATAATGAAATCTGGCGAGTCCTCGAAGCTGTGGGGCTGAAAGAACTGTGTAGTAACAATGAACAAAAGTTGAATATGGAAATATCTGCCAACGGAGAAAACATGTCTGCTGGGGAAAAGCAGTTGGTGTACCTAGCAATAGCCTTACTTGAAAATCCAAGAATCCTAGTTTTGGATGAAGCAACTGCAGCAATAGACTATGAAACTGATCAAAAAATTCAAAAAATCTTGAACACTGAATTCAAAAATACAACCATCCTCAGTATTGCTCACCGTATAAATACAATATCAGGGTTTGACAAGGTGCTGGTTTTGAAAGATGGCAAGATGGTTGAATATGAATCCCCATATATTTTAAGTCAAAATCCAAACTCTGAATTTTACAAGTTGGCGAACTCTGCGCAGAATTAATAAAATCATTTGAGAAATCTAGTTATTATTATTAAATCGAAATTGTAGCGCTGCTTATGACTCTATTAAATTTCTTTACATCTTATTCCCAGACAGATTTCACGTCATCCAAATTTTCCTCAATGTCTGCTATAGAATTCTCTGATGCGCTATATAGTATACAATCCCAATGGCTACATTCAGAATGCAGCGGCCCCCCTGATGTGATTGTAGGGTCTACAAATATTTCAAACACTATCCCTTTTGGATATCTAGTGTGGTCAGGTCCTACTTTTTGTGATAACGAATGGTTGGTTTCTTGCTCGCACCCAGGAATATGTACTGCGTCAATGGCATTAGATTTATCATTTGGTTATCAAAGTTTTCAAGATTCCTATCTGTACCAGGTTCCAAAGTCGCCAGATGATTGGCTATTTCCAATTGGGGCAAGCAATAGTCTGTACTGTCAAATCAGCGATGGCAATGAAACTAACTTACTCCTTGCTGACACTCCATTGTGCTTCAATAATTTTCAATGTAAGACCAATGAATTGTTGTACTTTTCGGATTCAGCTTGTCAAGAAATATACACCCAAGTGCCCCTAACAGCATCAAGGGTGATAGCATCATTGGGAAATAACACTGTTGAAGTTGCGTTGTATCAAGTAGGTAAAGGCACAGAGACAGTTATTTGGACAACCTACATTACTGCAAACTACCTTTTTTTGCCTTCAGAACCACTATGGATTATATCATTAATACTTGTCTTAATTTGCTTGATTGTAACCGCAGTACATGCTGGCAAGGCCCTCGCCTTGGCTTATAGATCAAAAAATGCAAAGCGGGCGAGATTCTTGGTATATTTTATTGGATTTCTGTTAACAATGGGAGATACCATCACCGCCTTCTTATCGTATATATCTGGTTCAATGAATCCTGGGTACAATGATGTTATATTTGGATTGGATTCAGGTTTCAACATTGTCCTGAACGGGATTTGCTTGATGGAAATAGTATTCAAAGATCGCCGGCAAAGAGCAATTCTTTGTGGGTTATTATTGATCATATTCATTTTGTTTGGACTCCCTTTTGTATTCTATATTCTGTTAACGAATCCTGACCCGAGCCCTGCTGGCGAATGGCTGCTCAATTACTTTGATGTAGCTTGCTATCCTGTATGGCAGATTTTGTACATTGCGATGGATCCATTGACCGCTGGAATTATAATCTTCCATATCACTCGGCAAATCCTACACGAATACGACAATGACATTTTAGGAATGCTAATTATCATGTTTAGCGATTTGCAGATGATCATTATTTCACTAGTGAGCTTTTCAAATTTTGTGCTTGCGGTCTTTCTTCAGCTTGCAACCACCTACACTCTGTTTGCTCAAAGTGACAAGCATCTTATGGTATATTTAGTGGTTTTTTCACTTCAGCATTCCATAAACTCCTGTTGTACGTTGTGGTATGCCACTTACTTTCCAACTGTTTTACTTCGAATGAAATCGATAAAGAAATCCATCAAAGCAAAGAAGAATTTGCAAACCGAGAAAGTACATACCTTCAAAGAGACCATGTCCTCCACCACTCAGAAAGCCGGTGATGGTGCAGACTCTCATACTCAGAAATTGCTGTAGCTCTGTTTCCGATCTAGGTTCTCTTACCATCTAGCTTCCCTTGAACACATTTGTAAGTTTGAGAATAAATATAAAAGCAATGATTAAGAATTGTTTGGCTTGTAGTGATATTTACGTCATTTTTCTCAACTCATGTCAAACGAACCTACATACGCTATCCAATCACAGTGGCTGCATTCTGATTGCTCAAACGCACCGGATATAATTATTGGGACGCCAGATATCTATTCTACCGTTCCTTATAGCTCTCTTGTTATGTCGGGACCTGGATATTGTGGAAACGAATGGCAAGCAAATTGCTAACATTAGGATAAAAGATTGTACATACCCCGGAATTTGTGCTGCATCATTGGATTTGGAAATGTCTTTTGGTTTTCAAAGTTTCCAAACCTCGTATTTATTCGATTTTCCGAATTCCACCACATCCTGGGTATATCCAACAGGAGCAAAAGGAAGTTTATATTGCCAAATATCATCTACTAATGAGACGGATTTGATATTAGCAGGCTCTTCCCTTTGTTTTAATAATTTTACTTGTGCTGCAGATTTAACACTGAATTACTATGATGATTCTACTTGCCAAGGAACACCTTTCTATTCAACTAGCGGGAGTGTTTGGAATATACAACTTGGTGATGTGGTTTATAATCTTTCGTATTATACAGTTCAATCTGGAACGGAGTCGATCATCTGGACTACCTACATCACACCAAATTACACACCATTGCAAGCAGCAGAACCATTATGGATAGTTGCTTTATTGATATTAGTGGTATCTTTGTTGGTTAATTTATACCACCTGGGTAAATCAGCGTACCTGGTTTATCAACGCAAGAACTTTCAAAGGTTCGTGTACATGGCATATTTCATTGGCTTTATTTTAACGATTGGAGACAATATTACTTCATTTTTTTCATATGCGCAAGGATCGTTTAATTCTGGATACAACGACTTGATCTACGGAATCGATTCAGGATTCAATATAGCCCTGAATTGTATGTGTATGATGGAAATCGTATTTCATAAAAAATCCCACAGGATTATTATCGTGGTGCTGCTAACTGTGCTTTACATCCTATTCGCGTTTCCTTACATATTCGCCCTAGTGTTTCAAAATGACGACGTTACAGATTTTGGTGTCTGGCTCAATGTTTACTTTGATACAATAAGTTTTCCAGTGTGGCAGCTCTTTTACTTTGCGTTTGATATTGTAACAGCAGGAATAATAATCATATACATCATCAGGAATTGCTTGTATGAGTACGAAGTAGATATAGTTTCTTTGCTAATGTTAATGTTTGATGATATGCAACTAAATATCATGGCTGGTGTAAGTTTGTTGAATTTTGTTGCTAGTGTGTTTCTACAAGTAGCAACTACGTACACATTCTTTGCCCAAAATGACAAGATAATGCAAGTATACCAAGTGCTATTCTCAGTGCAGCACTCGATAAATTCCTGTTGCACGCTTTGGTATTCAACTTACTTTCCTCAAGTGCTCACTAGGATGAAAATGATTCGAAAGTCCATCAGATCAAGAGAAAGAATTGCAACTTACAAGGATTCCATGGCAGAAACAACAAGGAGGATGTGACTGAAGCTGGAGTGCTTTCACGTTTTCTTTCTTGAATACATTCAATTACGTTCTTTGTGTTGCAAATTGAGCTCGGCGATAATATAAAAACAAAATCTCCAGCAATATAAACTTCAAACATGTAAAGTCGTTTTTGTAAATATTATACAAACGAAAACCAACCCATCTTACTTGACGTCACCTCTAAAGAATTTCTTTGAAAAAGCATGTCAAGCAACGCCTTTTCTGACGCTTTATACTCTGTTCAATCGCAATGGCTATATTCTGAATGCACTGGAGAGCCAGATTTAATAGTTGGATCTTCAAATATTTTCGAAACGATTCCATTTTCAACTCTGGTATCTTCTGGTCCAGGATACTGCGGTAGCGAGTGGTTACAAGATTGCAGCTACCCTGGGATTTGTGCAGCTATTTTAGACACAGATTTGACATCTGGATACAAAAGTTTCCAAGACTCCTACCTTTATTTTGTGCCTGAATCTCCCACAGAATGGTTATTCCCTGTAGGAGCAATAGGTAAGATGTACTGTCAGATATCAAATATGAATGAAACCGCTCTAATATTGGCTGGCTCAAAAGCGTGTCACAACTCTTTTGGTTGTTCTGGGGACTCAAATATCGTGTATTATAACGATTCCAGCTGTCAATTAGATCTTGCGTCCTACTCAGTGAGAACATCAGCCTCTAGCGTGTACGTTAACCACAATCTTTACAACCTATCAGTATTTAGAGTTACTTTAGGAACTGAGAAAATAACTTGGACGACTTATATCAATACAAATGGATCTGTACTCTTATACCCCGAACCACTATGGCAGCTAGGTCTGGCAATAATATCCTTTTCGCTTCTCATAAACATTCTGCATTCCTTGAAAGCTGGATTTCATATTCGAGTCCATCAAAACACAAGAAAGCTGAAATATCTTTCATTCTTGATAGGGTTTTTACTCAATATAAGTGAAAATATGGTCGCCTTTTATGCCTATGGCTTGGGTCAGGTCAATGGAGGATACTACACTGTGCTCTATGGTTTAGGATCCGGGTTTAATGTGGCGATGAATGGAATATGCTTGATGGAGATTGTTTTTCAAAAGAAATTACATCGAGCAATCCTTGCGGGGTTATTGGTGGTGATTTATGTACTTTTTGGACTACCGTATGCAGTTTCAATTGTGTTTGAAAGCTACTGTTCGTCAGGTTTCTGTGTCTGGCTCGGTTCTTATTTCAATACCATCAGTTATCCATTGTGGCAGATTTTCTGTTTTGCGTTCGATCCAATTACAGCTGGAACTATAATATTCTATATCATTCGGAAATCACTGAATGAGCTGGATGAAGACATTATTTCGCTATTCTATATCATGTTTAACGATTACCAATTAGTGTCCATTGCACTCATCAGTTTATTAAACTTTGGAAGCAGTGTATTTTTGCAGTTGGCAACGACTTATACATTTTTTGCCAGGAACGACAAGATTATGACTGTATATCAAATATTCTTTTCTCTACAGCACACCATCAATTCCGCATGTACGCTGTGGTACTACACATATTTTCCTCTGGTGCTAGCAAGAATGAAAACCCTGAGAAAGAGTATGAAGAATAGAAAGTCGGTGGTGTCCGAAAAGACCAGGCGGATGCACGACTCTGTTGTTTCTTCTACCCAAAAGATAATATAATTACTTTTTGATTTAATTGCCAAGAATATCTGCTAACTATTCAATATTAGGAAATTCGCCTCTTCGTGCTGTATTTAATCATACGCTTTACAGCATATCTAAATTTGAAGTTTGTTACTGCAAATATTATTTGGACAACATACATCGGTCCTTTTACATGACACTGATTTGTCCTACCCTTTATGGAAGATACAAGTCAAGGAGAAAACGAGCAAACTTGAGGATTCCTCAATGTCACTCAAAATAGGAGTTTAATGGAAACACATGCCGTGAATAAATCTACGTATGTAATTGATATATTACATCCTTATCAAAAGTAACCTACCTGTCATTGTCTTTGAACCCCTGATAGCTGCATGACGTACTTTAATTTTTCAACATCCTATCTACGTATCCAAGTAAATGGCAAGCCTGGAGAATTCTCTTGCTTTGTACGCTATACAATCCCACTGGTTACAGTCATATTGTCAAACACCGCCAGACTTGATTATTGGAACCACAAATGTTACTGCTACAATACCTTTTTCACCACTAGTGTTTACTGGGATAAGCTACTGCGGAGAGGAGTTCATTTATGACTGTACACATCATGGAATATGCATGGCATCTCTAGATTTGGGGATGACTTTTGGGTTCAGTGGATTCCAAGACTCGTATTTAGATTTGATTCCCACCTCGCCATCCCAGTGGCTATTCCCGACAACAGCTAACGGAAATAACTACTGCATGGTTGATCAAGGTGAAAATCAATCATTTCTGATATTATCTGGATCAGATATTTGTCACTACAATTTCAAATGCATCAATAATGAACTAAGGTATTACCATGATACATTATGTACTGGGAGCCCCACAACATATTTATTAAGCTCCATTCCTACTGCATTAAATATTAGCAATATTGCGTATATTGGGCGGATCTACACAGTTACCAGTGGCACAGAGTCAATCTCGTGGACAACATTTATTACCAGTCTAAGCACAGTTTTAGAGCAGCCAGAGCCATTATGGGTATTGTCATTGTTGATTGTAATTTGTTCAATGATGATTTTATTCGTACATTTCTCTATTTCTGCATACAAATACAGCAAAACCAGCAGATGGAAATATTTGGCATTTGCAATTGCATTTCTAATCAGTATTACAGAATGCTTAGTTGTAGTTTTCGCTTCGCTACAAGGAATGATTAGTTTATCGTACACTAACCTGCTATACGGAATAAACTCTGGGTTCAATTTTGCGCTGAACGGCCTTTGTTTAATGGAAATTGTATTTCGCAATACAACTCAAAGGATCATTCTCGGTGTCATTTTATTCACAATCTACTTTATTCTTGGATCACCATACGTGTTCTGCCTATATTTTGTCAATGACGAAGTCTCAGATGTTGGAATCTTTTTGAATTTTTATTTCGATACCTACGCTTATCCAATATGGCAGATTGTTTGCTTTGCTTTTGATCCCATAACTGCAATTACCATCATTTTCTACATCATTAGAATTTCCTTAATCAGCATTCAAAAATCCTGGTATGATACCTTCTTGATAGTTTTTAACGATCAAAGATTGCTGTGGTTATCTTTTATTAGCTTGGTCAATTTCTCGTCTAGTGTCATCCTACAAGTACTCACTACCTACACGCTATTTGCTCAAAACGACAAGATGATGATTGTATACGAATGCATCTACGCTCTTCAACATTCAGTCAATATTTGCTGTACTTTTTGGTATTCCCACTACTTTCCAATATTACTTAAACGAATGCTGTCAATTAAACAAGGAACTGAAGATTTGAAGGGCGAAAAAGGACCAAGTTCGAAAAAGTTGACTGATATCATCAAAATGGATTCTAGGAAAACAGCAGAGGCAGGAAAAAATGAACCACGAACTATTCAAGGTGCTGCAACTTTCAAGATTATCTAAATTTTAATAAAACTAAAGCTCATCAGAATATATGTTTGTGTATATGTGTTATCTGGCTTTTTGTAATAGCAGGTGGATAAATTGGTATTGTAGTAATTGCTAATCCAATATTTGCAAAAATTCACGCGTTGGGACCTGACAGTCATGAACAAGGAACAACCCGGAAAATATATGATATTGACAGGTATAGAAGCTGTTTTTACGAGTTCTTGACACTTCTTGTTAGAAATAGGTTTGAATCGGATGTTAGATTTTTGTTTGACGTCACGCAAGTTAACTTAAAAAATCTATGTCAGGCAATAAGTTTGCAGATGCCCTGTATGCTGTTCAATCGCATTGGCTAAACACCGAATGCTCAAGCGCTCCAGATTTGATTGTGGGATCCCAGAATGTATTTGGAACTGTTCCATTTAGTTCGTTGGTAATGTCTGGACCAGGCTACTGTGGGAGTGAATGGTAAATGATACTAATATAAGGATTGAAGACTGTAGCTATCCAGGAATATGTGCCGCTTCTGAAGATTTGTCAATGACATTTGGCTATAAAAGTTTCCAGGATTCATATTTTTACAACATTCCTCAATCTCCTTCAGACTGGTTATTTCCTGTTGGCGCAAAAGGAAATACTTATTGCCAAGTTTCGAATGTGAATGAAACCGATTTGCTGCTCGCTGGTTCTAAAGTATGCTACAACAACTTTCAATGTTCAGCTTCGAACCAATTACTATATTTTACTGATTCCTCGTGCCAAGGAAACTCTCAAAGTTTCTCGGGAACCCCAGCTCAAACAAATGTCCAAATTGGAGGAATTCCGTACGACATTTCTGTTTTCACTGTTAGTACTGCAACTGAAACTGTTAAATGGACCACGTATATTACTTCCTATGAAACACCTTTGGTTGCTCCAGAGCCACTCTGGATACTTGGTGTATGTATCATTATTTTAGCCCTTGCCTTAAATGCTAGTCATACCATTTTAGCGGGAAAAAAGGCTTACCACTACACCAACTTGAGACGTATAAAATACTCTGCGTATGTTGTAGGGTACCTATTCAACATTCTAGAGTGTGTATGCGTGTTTTTGACTTTTGCGCAAGGTTCTCTACCGGGAACTTATTCTGACACTCTTTTCGGATTAAATTCAGGGTTCAATGTTGCACTTAACGGCGTCTGTTTAATGGAAATTGTATTCCGCAAACCATGGCAAAGAGCTACTATTATCTTTGGTTTGATTGTCATGTACGTGTTGTTTGGGTTTCCTTATGTTTTCGATCCAGTGTACTATCAAGATTGGGAATCCAATTTTGGAATTTGGTTAAATGGTTATTTCAATAGCGTTAGTTATCCCGTATGGCAAATCTTTTGCTTTGCGTTCGATCCAATTACTGCTGGGATTATCATTTTGTTTATTATTCAAAGTTCTTTGCATGAACTGAATGACGACTTGCCTACTTTGTTGTACATCATGTTTAATGATATTCAATTGGTCCTCTTGGCTGCAATTAGTGTAGTCAACTTTGTTTGGAGTGTGTTTTCGCAGCTTGCAACCACTTATACGCTTTTTGCCCGCAACGACAAAGAAATGGCTATTTACCAAATCATTTTTTCCTTGCAACACTCCATCAACTCGTGCTGCACTCTTTGGTATTGTTCGTACTTTCCTCAGGTGTTGACAAGAATGAAAGCCCTAAAGAAGACGGTGCAGTCAAAAAAGTCCATCAAATCAGGGATCAAGGACGCTGCGTTAATGTCTGCATCTCAAAAAGAATCTAAAGCTCATTGAGCTGGTGTTTAGTAAATCTGTTATCACTGAAATTTTCTGATTTCACGTTTCTGTATTCTTATATTGGGTAACCATAATTGGTTACTAAAGTTTGACAATCTCTCGAGTATCTGTAGAAATTCTCCCATGCGCTGAAATTTAGACTCGTATTGTGATATTCTTTTGGAATGACGTTTGACTTTACATGGCAGAGCTATTTGAAAATGAAGATGCACAATTTGTAATACAGTCGCATTGGTCACATTCAAACTGCGAATTTGAGCCAGATTTAATTACAGGTAGTACTAATATCACCAGCGCGATTCCATTTTCAGGTTTACTGGCTGGTGGGATAGGCTATTGCGGAGAAGAATTCTTGTACGATTGTACACATAATGGAATTTGCTCATCTTCAATGGATATGAAGGTTAGTGATGGCATTCAGAGTTTCTTGGATACATTTTTGCCCTTGACCCCAAGTTCTGTCAATGAATGGGTTTTTCCATCAACAGCAACTGGCACAGCATATTGCACATTATCATCCTTAAATAACTCTATCCTATTACTTTCAGGATCATCGCTTTGCTTTCAACAATTGAAATGCAAGGAAAACAGTCTGGTGCAGTATTCAGATGTATATTGCTCTCAGGAGCTGCAGTCACATCAACTAGGCACCAAAAAAGTCAAAGTTACACTGAAAGGAGTTGTATATGAAGCATTTATGTTCAGTATCACTAACGGAGAACAAAATGTAGTGTGGACAACATTTATTACTGATAAAACCACAGTACTATCATTCCCAGAGCCTTTATGGATAGCTTCGGTTTTTCTAGTTTTGTGCGCCATTACATTGATCATTACTCACTTGACTATTACAATTCATAAATATCGCGTCACTCACAGATCGAAATATGTGGTATTTGGAATCGCTTTCATGTTTGGGATTGCTGAATGTATTATAGTCATACTAGCATCGCTTCAGGGGTACATCTCATTGGGATACACAAACTTGATGTATGGAATGGTGTCTGGATTCAATTTCGCATTAAATGGGTTGTGCTTGATGGAAATTATATTTAGAAATACTTTTCAGAGGATCACATTATCGATTCTACTAGGAATTATCTATGTAATTTTGGGTTCCCCCTACATCTTTTGTATATATTTTGTAAATGACCAAACCTCAGAATTTGGAAGGTTCATCAACTATTATTTTGATACATACAGTTATCCAATATGGCAAATTGTTTGTTTTGCTTTCGATCCAATCACTGCGGTGTGTATTATTCTGTATATCGTGAATGTGTCGTTGGCGGCCAGGAATACAGGCTGGTACATTACATTTCAACTCGTTTTTAGCGATTCCAAACTACAGTGGATTACATTCATCAGTGTGCTTAACGTCACATCAAGCTTATTCCTTCAAATAGCAACGACATACACTCTGTTTGCTGGGAACGACAAGATGATGATTTTGTACGAATGCGTGTTCAACCTCCAACATTCAGTAAACTTGTGCTGCACATTTTGGTATTCAATGTATTTCCCTCTCATTTTGCGAAGGATTCTCGCCCATCGCGAAGAAGGAATTACAAGTTCTTCCATCAAGAATCAAGAATCAAATAAGAAACTATGCTCATTAAAGAATATGAGAAAGGCTACTCTCAAGACTACCATAAAGCTAGATCCCACCCAATAAATACATTTTCTAAATTTTACTTTTTTGTCCGAAATCTGAATGACTGTTGAAGACCAGCCGCATCACGAAATACTGCTGATAAATCAAATCAAGGATCAAAAACATGTTCGCACCGTCGGAACGTAACATTTCGCTAACCAGTCTTTTATCTTACAATGTACATACAAATATCGCAGTGTTGGAGTATAACGAAAAACAGTTAAAAATACACACCACGCTCCTGGGTGTGTTCCAGTACAAAATTAATGATCTCTATTATGTTGTCGGAGAGATGGTATCCTGGAACTAACAAGGACTCTGGAACGTTGAAAGCCAAAATCATTAGAAATTGTCGAGGATTAGATTTGAAGTTGTTTGAAAAAGTCTTGGAAATAAGGACGTTTGCTAAGAATGCTATTCAATAAATAATTTTATTTACAATCATATTAGGGTGGTTCTTTAGCATATTCGATACCAATAATGCGTGTGTTCAAAATAATCGCCTGAAAACACTCTTGGAAGACAATCTGGACAATTGACGACCTGTAACCACGACTGCTATTATGGATTGGGATGAGTGTGAAGATAGTGTATTCAGATACAGCTCCATCTCTCAAGATATCAAATAGAAGAATCATTGAGAATGGGGATGCAAAGGATTGCACATTTAAAACCAATACTAATTTCAAAACAGACTATTAGTTTTATTCCGGATCAGCTAACTGTAATTGGACCATAGCAACTAGAGTAAAATGTACTGTAACTGATGCGTATGTAATAGGTTGCAGCAGAAGCTGTAGATATACTGGTAAAGTTTGCATACCCATTTGCTGTTGTTGTCGCAGTATTAGAGAATGAATGAACCGATGCTGACATACAACCAGAGTCACTAAAAAAACTTGCTGAAACTGATAAACCGTTTGACACAAGTTGGTTCCAAACATTATAGATCGTCACCGATACTGCAGGTGTAAAGGCTACCCCGTGAGTCTGGCTGGACGATGGGTGGTTGACCCAGGTAAGATTGTATGACTCTGTTGCCAGGGTAAACATTGCACTACATGGGCTATAATATACATATGATCCACTACTGACCTTTATCATCGAATAAAAGTTTCCATTGGCAAGATATCCCAAATGTGTAAAAGCACAGGATCCGGTGCTTCCCATTGAGACTGAATTTCCAATGTAACTACTACCACTTATAATAGTTCCGCAAGTATTATCAGAATAAAAACTGATTAGGCATGTGTATCCCATCCCGGTTGCATTGTTTCCAAACTTGTCCAAAACTTGAGCCGAAGGTTGTGTAGAAAAGTACACATTATTCCCACTGTAATATTGTCCTCCTCCTATATTGGTTGTCCAACTAACACTTGCTGGAAGATTTCCTGTTATGGAGAAGGAGCTTGAACACGGAGATGAAACATTGGATGAAGATGCCATTGCATAATACGTTCCAACCCGTGTAATATTGAGATACAAGAAACTAGTGGACCCACCACTCGTTACTGCTGTATTTGTATACACCGATCCATTCGAGGCTGGGACGGAACATGAACTGTCTGTAAATATACTAACTGACAGGGATCCTCCATTTTCTGGAGCGTTGAAGATATCGGTTGAATGTACAACAGGAGGCTGGCTCCAGTATCTACCTGCAGTTCCCCCAGATGGCTGTATAAACCATGATATAGTGCTGAATGGATCTGAAATGGCTGTCGGACCATAGCAAGTACTTAAAATGGGATAATTAGAAATTTGCCAATACAGTGTTGCTTGGGCATTAAAGGAAAACGAGCTGAATGTTACGTTTCCTGATGTTGTATCTAACTGTACGTTATTATTAGTTCCGAATCCAACTGACGGGCCATGCATACAGGTACTATCAATGTAGTAGTTTAAGGAAATTGTAGCAGCAGTTGCTGTAATTGGATTGCCGTAGATATCAACTAGGGTGCCCGAAACAGGCGGAGAAAAGATTTGATTGGGAAAAGTAAAAGAAGGTGGATAATAATTCCATATAATTGTTGAAGCTGCATCAGGAATAATACGCATCACGCCTGTTGCGCAGGAGCTGTTTACTCCATCGACTCCACCTATAATGTAATATCCTCCAATTTTAGTGATATTATTATTGGGATAGTTCGTGTAATTTCCACCTGAACATGGTAGCGAAGCAGCTGAGCCAGGGACTAGAGTTGTACAACTACTATCACTGAATATCCAAAGATAAGTTGTACAATTCGAACTTGTATAGTAGTTTAAGCCAGATAATCCGTAAACTCTAATAGGCAAAGCCATTCCAGCGGTCCAACTGGAAGGGTATGATACGCCAACGGACGATAAAGAGTTCAAATTACTTATTGCTGGAGTTGCGGTGCTAAATGGAGCGGCTGTAACAGAGCTTGGATTGCTACCTACCACAGTTGCTGCAGAGTTTGGAAATGATGGACTCACTGTCACTGCAGCATTACTAATTAGGGTATTGGCTGTTGCCAGAGAAGGGACTACATTGATTGAAACGCTTGCCTGAATATTAGTTGAAAGTAGTGAATTGTAGAGTGTAACACCAGGGGTAATCTGAGAATCTGAAAACAAACTGTTTTGCTGTGTCAAGGAACCACTCTGAGATGGACTATATGGTTGCGAGAAAGTGCTGGAAGTTACAACAAAAGGGCCAGTGCAAGAACTTACACCCTTGGATGCAACTGCTACTGCGTAATAGGTTCCAGGCTTTGTGAAATAACTTTGTCCAAAATCCCCAACACCAGATGAAGAGGTTACACCCAATGACATTGAGAATGCATTTATCACTGGTGTGGAGCAATTCGAATCAGAATATATCAAGATCTGAATACTGGAATTTGGAACTCCAGCTCCGTTTTCCTGCACTGTTACCATTGGCGAAATCAATGAGCCCGCAACAACGGTACTAAGTAATCCTAGCATAATTGATATATTATTATCATAACCGATAACCTCCGAAGGAGTTTTTGGGCATGGTGATAGCGGATTACCACCCACAGCTATTTGTGGGTAAAATGTCCCTGGACTGTATAAAATCAAGTTGCTGAATATTGCATCTCCACTTGAACATGAAACTTGACTGCCTGAAGTTACTGGGTTTGCTGTTGTCGCACAATTACTATCAATGTTCCATCTGATGGACGCAATGCAATTCACCTCCACGGCACTTGAAGGAATTATAGCCGAAGGCGCAGGATTAACTGCGGTACCGACTGTAATTTGAGCTGGAAACGCATCTATACTATTACCAGGTCGGCTGTTTCCTAAAATCGCCAAAGGCAGTATAATGGCGAGGAGTACCAAAACTATGAAAATAAATATACACATCCACAAAATCTTTCTTCTCTTGCGTCTTTTCTCTTCATTTACCACGGGGACTTTGTCTGCCCAATGAGAATCACTATCGGCAACGGGTTTAGACTGCAAAATCGTTGGAATCGATTCAGACAGTTCCAAAACTAATATTAATAATAATTACGCTTTGTTTTTTCGTCTAATTTAGATGTCATCCCCATTGGTACAAGCAGTTGCGCGAGAAAATTTAACGCGTTTAGCTGGAATTAGTTTATCTCAATAAACCGGAAACATCACATCTTAAATTCAAAACAGGAGCTATTTTATATTATAACGGGGTGCCACTCACTGAATAACTGTTGGTCCAACGCATGTACTGAACTTACTATTTTGATAATTGTTCACGTCAAAATACATTGCCTGGATATAAACTGTTGTTTGGGAGTTGATATTGAGAGTACTAAATGTAATCAGACTAGTGGTGCTGTTTACGTTCACTGACGGGGTGGAGAATAACATGATGCTATTTTGGCACGCATTGTCAGTATATGCACGAATAATGAAGGTTCCTGTAGTAATATTGTTTCCATACTCATCCGTTACTAAAAGAGAGAATGGAGAAATGTTATGTCCTTGGGTTGCGTTAGCAGGGGGGTAAACTACCCATGAAAACTGGTAGTTGGTTGTTGGTTGAACTGTAACGGATACTGAACATGTGCTGTTTTGTCCGTTAGCAGTTCCCATAGCGTAAAATACTGAGGATTTGTTGAAAACTTGTGAGAACGATGCGATACCATTTCCAGCACAAGAGTTGTTTGCATAAGTTCCGGGAATTATATTAGTGCAATTGCTATCGCGGTAGAGATTAAAAGTTGCAAAACAGTTTGGGCCTGAATAGTGACTGAATGGAGCATTAAAGGCTTCAATTGACATTTGGGCAAGGTTACCAGCAGTTACAATACCAGGAACGTATGCAATAACCCAAACAAATGGTGGTGCAGTGCTTGATGGAGCACTTTGGGATGTACTAGTAGCAGGAACATTGTTTGCGCCGGTCTGTAAAGGCACTGTTGAAGTAGGCGGTACTGTAATCGTAGCACCTGTTGAAGTAGGTGGTGCAGCAGAAATTGTCGCACCCCAAGTGCAGTAACCAAATAGCCCATTATTGTAAAATCTGAAATAAACCGTTCCTGTACCAACGTACATGAAGTTTGGGAATATTGCCCGACCAATGTTATCAGTAATCCCGACACCGTTCGTTACTGTTCCAGGAGCAACAGTATTGCATACGTTATCTGAATAAGCCCCCAGATATACAGTTATATTTGCAACTGAACTTGAACTAGAGCTAAGGACAATACTTGGAGTAAATGGTACTCCCGAGTACAACGGATTAGGCAAGGCAATGGATGCATTATAATTATTTTGTGGTGCTAAATTTGGAATAATAAATACAGTAGCATTAATTGGACACGGAGTTACGGCTTGGCCTACTGCAAGCTGGATATAAAAAGTACCATTAGTCATAATAGTAAAGTTTGAAAAAGTAGCGTTGCCACTTGCACAAGAGACAGAATCTCCTGTTACAGGTGGATAAACAAGGTGACTACACTGATTGTCTGAATACAAATTGATGGTTGCATTGCAGATTGGAGACACAAAACTAGGCAAAAGTTGAGCTGTTAACGCATATTGTGGTGGGAGTTTATAACCAACCCCCATCATTTGAGGGATTCTAAGGTATGATGTACCCAAAATTTGTACTGGAGAGGAAGTAGGAGATTGGCCAGGAGATGTCCCAGTAGCAGATATTGTTTGCGCTTGCCCAGTAGTCGCCATTATTTGGTTAACTGAATTGGTAGCTTGCCCATTAGCGGACATTGTGTTAGCCGGACTGGTTGCAATTTGATTGCTTAGTAATGACATCAACCCTGTCGCAGCAGAATAGGAACCAGAAATTGTATTTACCAACGCTCCTATATTTGTGGTGACAAGAGGAATACTGTTGAATGAGCTAATTGAGGTACTTGTGTCGATTACAACATCAGTTGAATTTTCAGGACAAGCAGAAGCGTATTGGCCAACTGCAATTTCGACATAATAACTACCAGGGGTATACACTGTAAAGTTACTAAAAGTCGCATTGCCAGTTGCACATGAAGCTACATCACCAGATACACTTGCTTGAGCCTTTATTCCACACTTTTGGTCTGAATATAATTCAATGGCAGCTTGACAGTCTGGCGTGGCAAATTTAGCAGGAAGCTCAACAGAAATCGGATGTTGAGCAGACGACCTACCAAAAGACAATTGTTGAGGAATAGATATCGAGAGTGGCTCTAGCGGTAAAGCAGGTGTTGTGGTAGCTGTTGAAGTTGCAGTTTGATTTTGCTTTGATAGTAAACTAACAGGTAAAACAATTGCAAGAATAACAAGAATGCATGCCACAATTATCATGTTTCTGATGAGTATCTTTCTTTTCAACCTCTTTGCTTCGTTTATGACTGGCACGTTTTCTGCCCACTGTTTCTTTTTTCCCAGGCCTGGATCATGGGCTGCAGTGTTAGGAGTTGAATCTGGAATAACCAGCACTACATTAATAATGTATTACATTCGGCTTCTTCATCGAGGATTTCGTTCATCTTTTTTTTGAAAAAGTAACGCGTCCTAGTGGAATTAAAGATTGCCTACTTTTCGGCGCGATAGTGGAAGAGTGAAGCTGTATTCATAATCGCCGTTATATCCCATACTATTGCAATCATAATTCAGCCGAGGATAGTTTCAATATCAAGGAATGGCTGAAATATAAATTTCCATCTATTTTTAAACCATTACTTGAAAAGATGCAGTGGAATCGAATATTTATTGGATAACAGTTGGCCCCACACATGGTCCATTGGAGACTTGAAAGTAGACTGTACTTGCTATGTTTAACGCGTAAGCACTAAAGGTTAATAAGCTGGTAGTGGTGTTTAAATTCGCTGCATATGAGCTGCCTATTGTAGTAGTACAAGTAGAACCTGTAAATCCTTGCAGTGAAAATGACATGGCTGTGGTGATATTGTTTCCGTAATTATCTGTAACAAGTACAACCATTGATTGATTAAAAGGCTGTCCGACAGTACCGTTTGTTGGAGGGAGCGTATTCCATGTAAATCTATAGTTGTTAGTTGGTGTAATAGTGAGTGGATTACTACATAGAGAGTAAATACCATTACCGGTACCCAGAGCATAATAAGTTCCTGAATGTGTCATAGTAATAACAGAATTAGCAATCCCAGATCCTGCACATGTCATATTCACAAATGAGCCTGGAATTGGTGTGATACACTGATCGCTGTAAAGAGTGTACGTTGCTACACAATCAGATCCTGTGTAAAGAGTAAACGGTCCAGAGTAAACGTGGACTGAAATTTGGAATGTATTTCCAGCGAGCATTGGCATTGGAACAAAAACTGCAACCGATAATCCCAGCGGATTAGGTACAACCGCGGCAGTAGTATGCGCAGGCGGTGCAGAAGTAACAGACGAAGTAGGCAATGGCTGCGTTACGGTGTAAGGCCCATTACAAGGACTAGAGGAATTCTGGCTAAAAGCCATTATATAGTAGTACCCAGGCGAATTAAAGTAGGTTTGACTGAAAGAAACTATTCCAGCTGAAGAAGTAAGTCCAGAACCTCCGATTAATACATTAGGCTTTTCCAGAACGCAATTATTATCTGAAAAGACATAAATACTTGCAGAAACGTTGGGCATTCCTACCGAATTAGCTTGTACAGTAAGTAGAGGATTAATAACACTCCCAACAGCTGATGTCTGTGGTAGTCCAACGAGAACATGCACGGTACTATTGTATCCTCGAAAATCAGTATATTGGGAAGGACAAGATGTTACTGCAACCTGACCTACAAAAACTTGAGGATAATATCGAAATGAATATACATAAATTGGGCTTAGGTTGCTAAATACAGCTGTTCCAGAATTGCAATTCACAGGACTTCCAACGAGAGAAGGAAACTGCTGTGATAAACAATTTGGGTCTGCAAACCACCTAATTGAAGCTGAACAATTATTTGTAGCAAGACTGGAAGGAATTGTTACTGATATTGCTGGCGTTACTGTCTGACCAACTAGGACAAGAGAAGGAAACAGGTTGTTATTGGTAGGCGGGTTAAGATTACCAACTGAATTTGAGCCAGTATTGCCATTACTGTTTAAGGTACTTGCTGTAGCAGAAGCTGGTTCTGAGGTTGGGTTGTTGGATTCACTGTTTTTACCAGCAAGCAAAGATACTGGAACTACAATAGCCAAGATAACAATAGCCGCAATAACAAACACGCAGATTAGAAACAACTGTTTCTTTTTGCGACGTTTCTCTTCATTTATCACAGGCACCTTTTCAGCCCATTGACTACTTTCTCCAAAAGCAGCAGATTGCACAATGTTTGGAATAGACGCGGGGTTTTCCAATACTAGAGTTATTACAAATTACATTTAGTTTTTTCTTCTAATTTGCCCATTGTTGGTAATTCAAGTGAATTCGCGAACAGGGAAAAACGCGTTGGATCTTTTAAAGTGTTTTGTAGGTAGAGCGTGTAACTGAATGCGGAATAATTATATGCGATAGAGTATGGCTCAATAATGCAATGCCATCCAACGTGCTAATTTGCTGCAAAAGTATAGTCAAGCATGTCTCCCTACTCAACAGACGTTAAATTGTTAGACAGTAGGGCGGTTTTCTGGTAATGGATATGTACTATTTTCTAGATTGCAAAGAGACAGTCTAAATTATGCCACTAAACGAAAAATAAGCCGGCCTTCCACAACATGTATTTGTAACACTTGTAATTTTGGTTTGTTGTTTCCTCAATGTAGAGGGATAAGAGACCTAAACTAAGTCCCTCTTTGTAGTAGTTAAGTTGGTGGAGGTAATCCCGCGAAATGAACTAGTCTCCCAATTTCATATTTTTGCAACTAGTCTATTAAATGATGGCCCTGCTGTAAGGATCTTAACGATGAAATTTGTATAATGCTGACAAGGCCATCTGTTTCATCAGACTAATTAAATACACATTGTTTCCTCTAGATTTATGATCTTTATTCAATCGCGATTTGAGGTTGCAAGCAGTATACCCAGATATTAATCCAATTATTTGACTCTCAAAAAAAGTACCTATAAAGAATATCTTTGTGGAATACTGCTCAGACTTTGCTGGATTCCTCATCAAGCAAAGTCCCTTCAATGGCATGACCCATCAAATGCTATAAATTTGGCAAGTGTTTAAAATTGAAACCAAACCAAATAGTATGCACCTTGAAATCCCGAATCCCCTGATTTAATTGGTGGACGTAAAGTAGCGACTTTTTTTTTCATTGGGTTGAGTTGTGACCACATACAAGTATATTAGGGCCACAGTTACTGCAGCAAAAATATTTCAAAAATTGACGGATCGCTACCGTACTATCCTTCAGCTATGCATCGATCTCGCTGTTCGCCAAGCCAATCTTTTAAGTATGAAACACTGACACAAAGCCTCACTCTTGAAACCTTTAAAAAGAGAACCGCAAAGTTTTTCCTTTAGATGCAAATAGAATTTATCTTTCAAATAGTTACGATATCGCTGGCAATATACAACTCGATAGAACTAACGTTCATCATAATGACTAAATTTAACTCGGGGAAATCGTTATACTTTAAGAGTATGATGATCAGCAACTGTGGAATTTTTATGTTTTCTGTTGGGTTTTTGATTCTATTCAATAACTTGCTGCCAGTATGGTACCCTCTTTTCATCCTCACTATTGGTTGGTACGGTATGGTTACTGGGTTTTCAACGGTGCTCTACTCTAGGCTTTTCTTGATTGTTGCAAACAAGGACATCATTAGAAGGTGCAAGTATATGATTATTATGAACGTGGTGCTCTTTCACTTGCCTACTACAGTATTTACCTTTGGCTCCAATCTAAACGGCGGCCGATGGACAGACTACTATGGAATATACGAAGCGATCCAAATCACGGCATTCTTTATTCAGGAAGTGATTCTTGGATGTATTTATTTAAAGCACATTACAAAAACTACAAACCAACTCAAGCGGGACAAGGAAACAAAGGACTATGTGATCTTTCATACAGTCTGGATCAACCTCTTTGTTTTTCTGTTAGATATCCTAATGATCTCTATCGAATACATGAACTTTTACGAATACCAAATCTCCCTCAAAGCCTTCTTGTATTCCCTCAAACTGAAACTGGAGTTTAGCGTCTTGAACCAACTAACTTTTCTATTTGAAAGAGAAAGCTTCCAACTAAAAGAAGACAGTAACGCAGTTGAAGATGAAACTACTTTGGAAAAAGAGATGGGTGCCTTCTTTACTGGTTTTACAAGCGGGTTCCCATCTCGATTTACAAGCAATTCGGAAGAATTTACCAGAGATCCTCTTGGTGATTTGGATAAAATACTCTAATATACTTAATATCTGTAAAATTTACCTTGATCATGAGTTCAACTGTGGTTCGACACAATCCAAGATTTTCGGGATTTCCTACGCTCCTATCCAGCACAGGTACAGCTGAAAGAGTAGCGCGGATAGGATACAAGGGAAACTACTACTAGAGCAAATAAAAGTAAAAGTAATTTATTTAGTTACTTCATGAATAGCTTTTGCAAGGTATTCAACATTTCCGCTGGTAATACCGGCAATAGAAATACGACCATCTTTGGTCAAATATACGCTAAATTCCTTCTTTATACGTTCAACTTGATCTGGGGTCATACCAGTGTAGCAGAACATACCGATTTGTGAAGTAACATGTTCCCATGATTTCTTTGACCCATATGTGTTTTCCAAATGGTGGCGAAGTTGAGTTCTCATGGAAATGATACGGTCAGCCATCAATTTGACTTCAGATTTCCATTGTGTAGCAATCTTTGGGTCTGAAAGAACTCCTTTTACGATACGAGGCCCAGAAAGTGGAGGGTTGGAGTACATTGGACGAATAAGGATTTTGATTTGTGAATCAGTTCTCTTTTGCTGTTCAGCAGTTTCATTAACAACTGAGAATAATCCAACACGTTCACCATAAAGACCCATGTTCTTGGAGAAGGACTATAGTTAATTTCAAGTACTTGAGCAAGAAGGATATTGTGTCCCTGTTCAACAAAGTGGCGGACAGCGAAAGCATCTGCATCGCAGTTACCGGAAGCAAATCCTTGATACGCCATATCAAAGAAAGGTGTGAATTTCTTTGCCTTGGCCAGTTTAGACAATTCCATCCACTGTTCTCTAGTTGGATCTACACCGGTTGGATTATGAGCGCAAGCGTGGAATAATACGACAGATTCATCTGGAATCTTTTCTAAATCAGCAACCATTCCAGCAAAGTCAAGACCGTTAGTATTTTTGTCAAAGTATTTGTATTGAACAACTTCTAAGCCTGAATCTTTGAAAATCGGAATGTGGTTACCCCAAGTAGGAGTTGGCAAGTAAATCTTTTTTCCTCCTTTTCCTTCAAAGAATCTAGACAAAAACACACCGCCGATTCTTAGAGCTCCAGTTCCTGAAATTGATTGAGAAACAGAGAGTCTTCCTTCCTTAAGAGGACGAGAGTCTGGTCCATAAGCCAATTCGGCAGCAAGTTTGTTAAATTGTGGATCGCCTACAATCAAACTTGGATTTACCAGTAATTCCCAAGTATTCCTTATCATGGAAATTATTGAAAACACGGGTTTCGGCTTCAATAACAGATGGCAACACAAATGGTTTGTTGTTGTCGTCTCTGTAAGCACCGACTCCCAAGTTCATTTTCTTTGGATTGGTATCAACTTTGAAAGCTTCTGTAACACCCAAGATTGGATCAGGAGGACCTGCGTGAAATAAATCGTACCCTGTGGAACATTGGCCCATGAATTAATTAAAGCTCTTCTTTGTAATGCACTTCTAAAGGCTGATTTTGAGGTCGCTCTGAACATTTTTATTTTGTGATGAGGATTCAAAAAAAAACGAGCGAGATTTTGAGATGAGGATTTTGCAAATTCGGCTTTCCTGCAGATCAATGTGAATTTAGGTCAGATGATAAATGCCACAGTTGGTATGACATGTGCGGTAAACGCAACCGCAATATTTATCTAATAGATCTAGATATCAATGGCCAACACGCCCATCAATGTATCAATACAATTCGTGGCAGTTTCAAATTCACTGTTAAACAGTGTGGATTCTATGATCAGCGTAACGCCTGTCGTCAAGCATATTAAATTCACCAGAAAATTTGTTTTGTGAACGAGTAGAATATTAAGGCTAGACATGATTAGTTATGTCTCTATAGTGGTATTCCAGCCGTTATCACTGTTGAATTTTCCACAATCGCATTGTCGAGTTAAAATGAAAAAATCCATGGTTCAAGAGTTGCAAAATGGAGAATGAACAGAATGAGCTTAGAGTGCCAGCGATAAAGCATGAAAAGCGGATACTACCCCAGAATCTAAAATTACCACAAATGCAAATGGAAGTGGATTCTTCGACACCGCGACTATATTCATCTCGTATTGAATCGCTTCCAACATCAATTCCAAACAAGTTTGGTACAATGCCTCATACACCAGCGCAAAGTAAGTTGGGTAATATTCCAAATACGCCATTAGCATTTAAATATGGAACCATGCCACATACACCTGGAGCACAATCTGCTAATCTCCCTCATACTAATTCAGTCCCCACTTCGCTAAGCAGCATACCGCACACACCATTTCTTGCAACGATGAATAAGCTAGCCCCAAACTCTCCATCATTCTTGAAAAGTGATCCAATGGCCAGAAACTCTATGCAACCAAGGCCTATTTCGTTTACACCATCTGAAAAAAATACACCAGTGCTAGAAAAAGAGGACTCGCTAACTGCATCAACAACAGAAACAATGGAAAGAAGGTACACTTCATCCAACAAAGAAATACCATTTCGCACAATAAGCAGACATAGTAATGTTGTTGTTGCAGTTTCAGACACATTACAACGACCTTCAATTACCTCCGAATCCTTAAATCGACCAATTGAAAAGATTCCTGAAGAACCAGAGCCAGGAAAAGAAATTCCGATTTTGCATATCAATATTGAACCGGAAGAACCGCTATTCATTGCAATAGAAGAATATGTACCAAGTTTACCTGACGAAATTCCAATCAAAATAGGGGACAAAATCCAAATATTAATTCAATACCCTGATGGTACTTTTATTTAATACAGATTGGGCTTTAGGAATCAACAAGACTATTGATATGCAAGGAGTGTTCCCATGTGTCTGCATTAAGCCAATATTCACCAAACGGAAAGTTGTTACTCCTACTAGTATATTCAAAACACCTACCGGTATGATCAATTTGAAACAAGGTAATTGTGTATAATCTAGGTTTTGTTTCTCCAAGTATAACTGAGCACCCAAAATTCAAAATTGCTGTTAGTTTGATTTGTTTGGTTTTGATGGTGTTGATTTGTTTTTTAGGATTGTATTTTGGTAATTAAATGAAATAAAAGGCTCAATATATTATGCATTAAGCGATTTGTAATGGCATGAAAAGTTTTACAGAACTAGAGTGGATATTTATTTATGTTGGAGGAATTTCTGGTATTTTTCCAAATTCAAACCTTGGGGCAGCAAAAGCGGCTGCAATTTCTTCTGCAGTCATAGTTGCATTAGCAGTATTATGATTTGGTTGTAACGCGTTGGTATTAACATTTGTTGGTGGGGGTTGACTGGATGTTATATTTAAAGGGCCCAACGCTGAATTTCCAGTCGCCAGTGTTGATTGTCCGAAAGTATTCTGTGTGCCATTAACTTGTCCAAATGGCGCAGGCTTGGCACCAAATGCAGACGGGATAGAATTATTAGGTCCAAAAGCAGACGTCGAGTTAGTAGAACCAAATGCAGTTGTAGCCCCAAAGGTAGAAGTGTTGTTTGTTCCAAATGCAGATGTGTTATTAGTTGCTCCAAACGCAGATGTGGTATTAGTTGCCCCAAATGTAGATGGTGTATTATTACCTCCGAAAGCAGATGGTGTATTATTACCTCCGAAAGCAGATGGGTTATTGGTTGCTCCAAATGCAGATGGTGTATTAGTTGCCCCAAATGCAGATGGTGTATTATTACCCCCAAAAGCAGATGGTGTATTAGTTGCTCCGAAAGCTGACAAAGGTTTGTTACCTCCAAATGCGAAAGTAGAATTGCCTCCAAATGCTGATGGAGTGTTTGTCCCAAAAGCAGAAGGGGTGGTACTACCAAATCCTGTTGCTCCAATAGCAGAAGTAGTGGTAGGTTTAGTTGGTGTTGAAAATGCAGATTGTGTGCCAAAGGCAGGTTTAGTATTCCCAAACCCAGTTTGTCCAAAGGCAGATGTCTGTTGTCCAAATGCCGACTGCTTAACACCAAAAGCAGTTGGTTGCGCAGTAAAACTAGAATTTGTATTTCCAAATGCAGATTTAGTTGGAGTTGAAAAAGCAGACGCAGTGCCAGCAATGGATCCACCGGCTTCATTGACCGCTTGTTGAGGATTCTGTATTACACGCTGTAATTCACTAACCATTTTTAGATTCATCTGATTTATGGTGGTAATATAGCTGGTAATTTGTCCAGTAGTTTTCAATTCCAAAACTGCATTCCACCTTGCTTCCTCTTGAGACAAATCCGTTCCTTTTATCACATTCACATCATACTTTGCTAATCCCACACTGGATAAAAACCATATTGGTTTTTCCAATTCAAGTTCGGTCCTGACTGTATCTTTATCATACGCAGATTTGACCGCAGTTGTAGATTTGTTTTCGTGAAGAAATTTACAACTATTGCCGTTCCGACATCGGCCTTCTTGAAAGAATTTACAAGGAACTCTTGACATTTTTGATTTTGTAAAAAACAAATTTTCAAATTTCCAAATTTCCAAATTACCAAATTTCCAGTGTAGAGCAATCAAGTTTAAAATCATGCGACTCTCTCTGGTTCAGCCTTCTTTCAATGAATCTTCATCAGACATTCTAAGGCGAATAACGGAAATAGATTTTATTTACATTTTGCCCTTCATTACTTCAGGAGCTACAAAAGTACGCCGATTTACGGTTGACAGTTCTCTAATATGCTTGAATTCATTTCCACACTGGGTAAGTTGTGGATGCAAATGATCTTCAACCTGGTCGTGAGGAGGATTGTATGGCCGTGATCTTGGAGCATCTAGGCCTTTGTAGGTTTGCTGAACTGTAGTTTCAAAAGTATCTGTAATATACGGATACCTATATTAAGGCAATTATACCTTGTCACGGTGTTATTTACGGTAACTTGGAATTGATCATTTACACGAGTAACTGGTTGATTTCCGCCATATCCAGCTGGCACTACTTGTTTCAACTCATTCAACTTTTCGTAATCTATTCCGTCGTCCTTCTTTTTAAACGTACCATTCTCATCTGGATTGCATTCAAAACTAAAGTGCGATTTTCTGAAATCTTTAGTATCTACTCTGGCATTATCCGTGAACTTTGATAAATCAATCTTTTTGTAATCTTGGCGATGTACTGATTCAAACTGTGGGCCTTCTTGATTCCCGATTAAAGATTGGTAAGGTACGCAGCCAGGGACTGATTCAATTCTTCCGCCCCTTTCATAACGTTCTTTGGCAATTGCTGGATTCTTTTCCAAAGGTTTGTTAAAATCATGTTGAGCAAGTGATTTTGATTCTACAAAACTCTCTCCGTTCCCAAATACGATCGATGACCGACTGTTAGTTTTCTAGATTAGTTTCAAATACTTTAATAGCACTCACATCCACTTGTGTATTTGATCTTAATGAAAGTAGCGGGTAATCAATCTTTTGCGAGGAGGTACCAATATGTCGATCTTCAAAATCTTCAGCAATAATGCAAAGGCTGCTGGAATTTTCAGCTTTCTTGATTTTCCTCTTTGATTTTTTCAACGGAATAAACAAAGTTTTGTACTCTGAATGTAGCTGGCTCTCAGTTTCATTTCCTAACGTAAAGTGCGTGCCATTCAATGCTTTTTTGGATACACTATTATCAAACATTAATGATTTCCAATCAATTTCTGTGCTAGTTTTAAATTCTAGATTATAATCGGTTACCTGATTGATGCACCGTTTGAATTGGATCGAGAACCAAGTCTGGATTATCCAGCACCGTGGATTTGGTTTTTTCGAGCAGCTCGTACTCTGAATGTTCATTCTTTAGAGTATATTCATGAGGTAAAAGCGTTTTTTGAGAAATACTCTGCCAATCATTTTGATCGTTTCCAAGTGAAATATGTGAAATTGATTTTGTAGAAGAGTTTACACGTTTCCAGGACGGACGTTCGTCCAGCCGAGTTTTAATTGTAACCTGAAATTAATATATAATCACAATTGGTTTTTTGTTTGCTAATCGGAGAGGCTCGCCCATTTCTTCGCAAGATAACAGTGGAAACTTCCCTTCACCAACTGGGTTGGCCCCATATCGTGATGGAATATGGATATTCTAAATTAAATTAAAAATTACCTTTAAATCGTATTTGATGTAATCCGTTTTGATTGAGCTTTTTGAATCTTTTGGTGGTTTGCCTATTTCCATAGAGAAATGAGTAGAGTTCATTGATTGAGCAACTATATTAATATCAAATACGCTTTTTGGCATATAAAGTATTGTTTGGTGTTAGCTGTTTAGATATATAATCATCTCTCATTGTACTTTTCCACCTCTCCAATTCTTCATCCGCGTAGCTGCAAGTAGAAGAATAAAAGTTGTTATAATCTAATTAACTTGATTCTACTTTGTTTAGGTTTGAAATTCTCTTGTTTCGCATAAATCTTTTTCCTCATCTGTTGTCGATGTTCTGCTGATGTGTCAACCAGCGAAGGATCCAAGTCATGTGGTGAGACTAGTAAAGGATCATCTAGCAATAGCTGTGTGACTACTTGTTTTGATCTGCTATCTGGAATAATGTCTGCATTCATTTTAATTTGAAAAAATGGTGACGTCTCAATTGACGTGTAGTGCTTGACAGATTTTCATCAGCTATTACAATAAAATTCAAAACTGTTAATACACATTCACTTTCCACTCTATAGCTTCTATTCATGGTTAACAAATGGTACTATTATTCTTCAAGGAAAAATTGTAGTATCTCTCCTCGTAAAATCAACACATTCTCTATAACTCTTCATTCCACAACATGGTCTTTCAAAAATTCTTTGGATCAACTAAAGTTGAACTCTTGTTAAATTAGAGTTATAGCCAAATATAGTTGATTCACGGATGCTGAACAATATGAAATAAACAGAGAGGATTGCAAATTTGGTAATATATTCAATTATTCTTCTACATTTTCTTGTACAACTTCAGGTTCTAAACTTTCTACTTGAATATCCAATTCCTCTGGCTGCAAACTTTCAACTTGAACCTCCAACTCGTCCTGCAGCAGCCTTTCTTGGTCCTCTTGCTTTTGTACAGGGAAAAAGTAGAAAATTACCCACATCAAAACAAGTATTCCTTGCAACATTCCGCAAATAACAAATGAAATCCAAGACGTCCAATTAGTTCCTGGCTGAATTGATAGAGAATACGCGAATACAAAGGAACCTACGTTAATACAAAGTACCTGGGCTTTGCATCAACAAAGTCGATAACGACAATGATCCAAACTCTCTAGTCATACCCGTATGTACAACTTGAGGAACAAATTGAAATATACCGCTGATTGCGCTGATGATCCCAAGCAAAGCGGCCCATCCAAACTTTATATCTCCAAAATGATCCAACTGGTCCAAGACCAAGACAACCACAACTAAAAAGAACACAATGATGAGATACGATATCATGAAATACAAAACATTCTGCGCAATTTGCCATGGTTTCGGATTTTCCTCGTCAATTGGAAAATGCGAGTAAAATAGCGATACACTGAATTAACTACTATTACAATGTCAGAAAGCAAGTAAACTGTACGGCAACTTGAACTATTCCCATTATATCTTGTATACAGTACGAAATTGGCCACTAGATCAATAACAATTACGATATCAATACAACACTGGATAGATTCAAATTGCAAAATAAAGACATTACCTGTATTAGCACTTCTTACCTATAGTTGCGGTAGCACCAATGATTCCCAACAGGAGGTACCAAATTGAGATTCCTTGGCTTGTTTTTGTTGTCGATAATTTAAATAGCTGCGGTAGGTAAGAGATCAGTAATCCTAGACAAATGAATACTCCAATTCCTAATTTAGCTGGGTTTGGGTTTTGCGGACAGGTTTCTTGAAACATGAGAAAGAATAAGTGTGATCAATTACGAGTGCCACAACGATCGCGCAGTGATTTTTAGTCTTGGTAAACAGACCTGGTTATCACTGTATTCTCAACGGTACAATACTAGCCGAAAGGGATAAGACACATTATCCTTACTGACTCTAATTAGCAATATTAGCATTGTAGAGATCAAGTACAGCTTTATACACGGATTACAAAAACCATAAATAAAAAAGAAATCTTATATTTCTTTTTTCAAAATCTTTTCAATGTCAGCAATGTTATCAGTAGGTACCCTGATAATTTCGCGGCCAATATAGCTTTCAATTGCCTTCATTTCTTCAAACGACCGTCTATCATGACAGAAATTGATAGAGACTCCCTGACGACCAAATCTTCCCGTTCTTCCAATACGATGAATATACGTTTCTGCATCAGGCCGCATATCTTTGTCAACTGGCATATCGTAATTGATTACCAAATTGACCTGCAGAATATCAATACCTCTCGCTAATACGTTGGTTGTAATCAATACTTTGGATCTTCCCTCTCTGAAATCGTCAATAGCTTTGTCCCTATCCGCACCTTCAAAGTCACCATGGAGTGATGACACTGAATGTCCTTCATCAGTCATCCTCTTTTGCAAATAATCGGCCGTTCGTCTAGTTCTTACAAAGATAATAGATTGTCCAATTGTAAGTAAATCATAAATGGACGACAAAATTTCTGCCTTGTGTTGTTCATTCTTGCAATCCATGTAAAATTGCTTAATCGAGTCTACAGATAATTCTTCTTGTTTCAGACTAATTGTATTTGCATTGACAGCAAACTTGGTGGCATATTCTCTTACATGGTCTGGAAAAGTAGCAGAGAATAGTACAATTTGACAGGTCTTTGGCATTACACTTGATTAGCTGTTTAGTTACTTTTTGATACGAACACTGGTATCTCCTAAACCTTGTTGATCCAACATGGAATCAGCTTCGTCCAAAACAAATACTATAATTTTAGTGACATCCAATTGACGCCTTTTAATCAACTCCATAACAGTTCCAGGAGTCCCAACAACAACATGAGCAGATACTTTTTCACCACGCTCAATAGCACCAGGCACAGCCAAGCTTGTTACAACTTCAGTGAATTTACCCATTTCACGAAGATTATCCAAGATTTGTCTGGCTAATTCTCTAGCTGGTGCAATAACCAGTGCTTGCGTAGTTTTGGATGAAATGTCAATTCTCGAGAGAATATTGAGAGAGAACGCAGCAGTTTTACCTGTACCTGCTTGTGATTGCCCAATCATGTTCTTTGGCGGATCGCTTAAGAGTAATGGAAGTGCAGTTGCTTGAATCTTGGATGGTTTTTGATATCCCATTGCGTAAACACCCTTGAGTAATTCTTCCTTTAGTTTCAAATCTTCAAATGTTGAAACAGAGTGATAAATATCATTTGAATCCGCTAATGTGACTTGTACATCATGTTCTACTTCTGCAAGGTGTGGATGCTTTTTGATATCCTTCAACTCTTTTTCGAGCTGGTCCATCTTGATTGTGTCTGTAGGTTCGTCTGCCCAAGATGATTCTTTCTTGATTGGTGTTGGTTCTGGGTCCTTTCCCCATGCAGAATCTTTAACATTTGTTTCCCCCCAACCAGACATTTTTTAGATTCAAAAAAATAGTCAGAGAACTGAATGGGATGCAACAAAGTCACTCACTTGATTGGCAGCAATTATGTGAATCTTTCTTGTTGATTCTGTACCTTATGAACCAAACGGTTAGGTATAGCGAGGAATATCCCGTCCGTGAATTATTTCGCATTGGTGAAAGTATAACCAGGATATTTACAGCCTAGTATAACCAGAATATTTACAGCCTAGCAGCTAGATTAATTCTTAATATTCGGGTTTGAAGTACTGGCCGAATGGTTTATATCGAATGCAATTAATCTAAATCCAGAAAAGAAAATATAAAATTGGTGAATCAAAAAATCAAACACCAATAGGGAGGGACGTGACGTTTACAATTAACCGCATTGTAGAAACGATGCCGAATAAATTTGTTTTGGATATTGTAATGTAATTGGTGATTAAGTAGAGAGCCTTCACGCCACCAGATTTGTTTGCGGCGTTCAAAAGATTTTTTCACCAGACAATGGTTGTCAGTGCTTATTATTCAAGAATGCCCACAATTAGATGCCAAGATTGCAATGCAGTCGTTGAATGGGCAAATGAGCATACTCACGTGTGTGGACAGGAGGAAAACCCAATGCCGTCCCACAAATTCCACAGACCACCAAGTTCAGTTTATGGAATGAATCAACTAAACGATGGAATGAAGGATATGAAAGTATCTCGATTTGAAGAAAGATCCGCTTCAAAAAAGAAAGCGGACCCAATTCAAGCTTTCCAGCAGTTCAAAAACAAGAAATCCTTTGACGACAAGAATGATGACTATAACCGATACAACGATTTCGAAGCAACTCCCTTTGAAGAACCTAGAAAGCGATATGATGATAGAAATCAAAAGTTTGAAAAAGACAGGAGCTACGAAAGGAAAAACCCGGATCAATATGATGATAGATATCAAAGGGATGAGCGTTACCAGCAAAGAGACGATAGATATCCACCAGACGAGCGGTATGATGACCGTTATCAACCGGAGCCAATGCGCAATAACTCTTTCAGAGAAAAAGACCGAAACGACCGCTTTCCTTCACCAATGGATTTGCAAAGGGACAATTCTTTAAAAAACAATCTTCAAAGAAACGACTCTTTCAAGAATGAATTACAGCGAAATGATTCATTCCATGACGAATTCCAGCATGATTATAGTCAACCTTATTTCGAACCAAGAAAAAACGCTTCACCTGTGGATGAATACGACTTGATTTGCGGCGATTGTAAACAGCCTATTTATGATACTGCGGATGCATTTGAAATTGAAGTTTTGAACAAGGTAATTGTTTTGTAACGTAGTGGTTCCATGTTGATTGTTTCCGGTGTGAAGTCTGTCACATTCCTTTCGACGACAACTTTCCATATGTTCCCCATGAAGGAAAAGCATTTTGTGAACAGCATTATGCAGAAAATTTCCTTTCCACTTGCGCTGCCTGGTAAATATTATTAATCATAGCAACAAACCAATTACCGATGGAAAAATCAGTCACGCATTTGGCAGAGTATTCCACGCTCGTCATTTGAGAGTATTTAGCTATTAATTGTAGTGCAACATTTGCAAGCACAGAATCAGGGGCCCGCATGTTGAACATAATGGTAAAGCTTTCTGTGCGGAAGATTATGAACGACTAACTCAATCAAACTGTGCAAGATGCCAACAGCCAATTGATGGTAACAGTGTTCACGCTTGTGGAGGTAAGATTTATACTTAATCAGGTGTATATCACAGGGATTGCTTTGGGTGCACAACCTGCTATGCACCATTCCCTGACAAAAAGTTTTTTGTCTATGAAGGTCAACCGTACTGCCTGATGCATTACCACGAAGCAAGCAACACGTTATGTGGCAATTGTAGGAACCCAATACAAGGGCAGTGTGTAGATATCAGGGAAACCAATAAGCGCTACCACCCAGATTGCTGGACTTGCGCGGTATGTAGAATGAGACTTACTGGTGTTTACTTTTCCTTCAACGGAAAGCAGTACTGTGAATCGGATATAGATAGAGTGTACAAGCAAGGAAATGGCCGTCACAAACCAAGTAAACGAAATACCTTTTTGCGAGATTAAAAATAAAACGAATCGTAATATTAATCATATTTCCATGTGCAAGCTCCATCACGCAAAAAAAGTTTATCACTCGGCCGGAATGACAATCCAAGATACATTTGAACTTGAAGGTACTTTAAAGTAACGTAGAACTGGATCAGAATCTATACCGCTCAAAAATTCTAGTCAAACCCTACAGAGCAAGAGGAGTGTTTGGTGGGGTATACAATTTTTAACACAGCATATTTTAGCTTTATCAATACACGCAGCAGCAAAGACAATGGACATCAAGTTTCTATTTCAGTCTGCGCATTGTTATTTCTTGCTCGCCGGCGATGATCAAATTCCAGTAGTATTCAGTGTAATCAACGAACGCACAGGAAAAAGCTATGCAAAGCGAATAGTCAGAGCATCGCAAAACGGAAAAATTATATTCTCTCTAATCGCATCTTTTGCTATTCCTGAACCATCGCAATTGCAGTACCAAGTAAAGATGCCCAAAATCTTGTTTCCAGATCAGTTTGAATGTGAAATGACCAAAGGCATATCAAAGGACGAAAAAGCTCTAATGTTTCATAATAGTATTCGATTACCAGTCGAAATGGATGTTAAAGTTGTTCCTACAGAATATATAGTCCAAAACAATCTGCCTAGCAACAAATTATATTATTGGATGAAAAGTAAGGCAAAGTTACCGAAAGATCAACTGCTGCACTCCTTGATTGCAGCTTATATCTCTGATTATGAAATTTTGAATTCGAGTCTTGCGCCGTTTGGTCTGGACAGACATGGCGATAGCAGACGCGGAGCTTTAAAGATGATTGTCAGTTTGGATCATGCTATTTGGTTACATCAACCATTCATTGCTGATGAATGGCACTTGTTTGAACTGCAGGTAAATCACTCTAATGTAGAATACTCGTTCGAATAATGGAAGAGCGTTTTGCAATGCCAAAGTTTTCAATACGAAGGGTGAATTAGTAATGTCAACCGCACAAGAAGGCGTAATCCGAATCGACTTGACAGACAAAGAGATTAATCATGCTAGAAATGCACGACTATGAATAATAAACTAACGATTATAATGCTATTTATTAATGCTTAAATTGCAAGACAAATGCAGTACGGCATGGAATATATAGAGAAATGCAATATTCACGATTACAGTATGGACCCTTAGTAGGGACATGCTTGACAGTGTGATCGATTCTACCATGTCCTCCAAATTCCTTACTGTCAGTGTCAAGTACAACTAAATGTTCAGTTTTACCGCACGTTCCAACTTTGTAATCTGTAAAGCTCTTTGTAGGATGGAAGTTGAAGACAAACAACAAATCATCCTTTTCAAAAACGATTATCTTGTCTCCTTCATGCTTGAGACTAGTGTACTCTGTTTTTGACAAATAGTTGGTTTTATCTTCAAGGTGCAGCATAGCCTTATCAAACTGGTACAGGTATTTGTAACGTAATAATTTGTCATCAATCAAGTTGAATTGACGGCGAGCATGATGGAATGAATTTCCGTTTCCTTCTCTTGGAAAATCTAGCCATTCAGGGTGACCAAATTCGTTTCCAATAAAGTTGAGATACCCTTTGCCCCCCATTGAGCATGTTATTAATCTAGAGATTAGCACTGAAAGACCTAATCATTTTGTGGAGTGCAATCCCTCTGTCAATCACTGGTGTAAGCGGGCTTAACTCTGACATGTTAAAGTACATTTCCTTGTCCATTAACCAGAAAGCCAATGTCTTGTCTCCAACAAGTGCTTGATCATGACTTTCGGCGTACGCAATTGTAGATTCCTATAATAAATATCAAATTACATTCCAACGTCGGTTTGTTAAAGTGTGCACAATATTGCCCATGTCCCAGTCATCATCAGCCTTTTCCTTTAACAACTTAATCCACATGTCCGGTACAGCCATATTTAAACGATAGTCAAATCCAATACCACCTTCTTCCACTGGACGGCACAAAGCTAGCGTTAGTTTCATCTTACTTGGCATTCCAGAGACATCTTCAGCAATGGTAGTCACATGAGGAAAGAGGGTCTTGATCATATAATTAGCAACCATTAAATAATTGACCGCCTCTAAATCCACCGCATCGCCAAAATAGTCATTATAACCACCACCGAATCCAGTACCTAACCCATGGTGATGATACAACATACTAGTTACTCCATCAAATCTAAATCCATCAAATTTGTATTCTTCAATCCAGTATCGAAGGTTGCACAACAAGAAGCGCATTACTTCGTGGTGCGAATAGTTGAACAAGCGGGAATCCCATAAATTATGATAGCCTCTGCCACCTTCATGGAAATACTGATGATCTACTGTCAGTTCCACTTACCTGTGCCATCAAATTGATTCAATCCGTCCAATACATTCTTGCATGCATGTGAATGAACAACGTCTAAAAGTACAGTTATTCCGTATGAATGGGCAACATCAATTAACCTCATCAATTGTTCTGGAGTGCCGCAACGACTAGTAGGTGCAAAAAAGTTTGTAACTTGATAACCAAATGAAGCATAGTAAGGATGTTCCATGATAGCCATTAATTGAATAGTATTGTATCCAAGATCCCTGATTCGCGGCAGCACGTTATCAGTAAAGTTATCATAATCTGCTACTTTGTATTCTGGTGAAGCGATGCCAACATGAGATTCATAAATTTTCAATGTTTTCGGTTTTGGAGGAACTGGGTGTTGGAATTTGTATTTCGGAGGATTCCAAAAGACGCCGTCATAAACAGGTGATTTGGAGAGATCTTGAACCGCTCTCTTGATCCAAGCCGGTATTCTTTCCACCCGCTCACCATTTGGCAATACCAAGGAAATCTTTACCTTTGTGTTGTGTGGGATAACCGGTGTCTTGTTTACATGCGCAAGTCGGATTTCAAACACTCCAAATTCATTTCTTTTCATTTCATGCTGATTACGATCCCAGTTGTTGAAGTCACCAATCAGAAAGGCTTGTTTGGCATTTGGAGCCCATTCCCTGTACAAGATTTCCTTCTCATCAACAAAGAATCCCAACTTTGGTCTTGTGAATTCTTCGATTCCATTCTCTGTGTCTTGAATGTTCTTTATAGTCTTTTTGAAATTTGCGATTCTGGAATTAGCTAATCTGTACCTGTAATCGATATTGCCTTGGAAAGGAGCAAGATAAGGATCATCCTTGATCAATTGCGCAGAAGTAATTTGCTCCATCGTTGACTTTTTGGGAAAGAATTTCTGAAAGCTTCAATCTCCTTAATTAAACCCATTCAGGAATTTCGTGCAACTGGGCTTGCGAGCCTGGCTGATACAGTCAGGATTACTCAGCATGACAACCGAATGTTTTGGCGATCACATGAAGCCGATACGAAACAATCCCAATTGGCGGTCAAATTATTTGCAGAGTGTATCCACAATTAACAACGATTACTCATCCAGGTTAATCAATATAAATAGTACACCATGTGCACTGTATTCATAATCAAATGCCTGTTGATATTGAAAAGAAAGCTTATTTAATTGGCGGCGGAATCGCATCCTTGTCTAGTGCTGTCTACCTGATCAAAGAAGGATTTAATCCACAGAATATTCATATTTTGGAACATCTTCAAGTTGCTGGCGGTAGTATGGATGCCCATCCCCACAACGACCCTAAAGGAAAGGGCCATTTGTTCCGTGGTGGAAGAATGTTTGATCAGGAAGCTTATACTTGCTTGTTTGACTTGCTGGAAAATATTCCATCTCCTGTCAATCCCGGAAAGAACTGCAAGGATGACATCTTTGAATTTTCCAAACTTGTACCAACTAGTGCCAAAAAGAGATTATTGGATGACCGCGGTGAATTTGATGTGTCTCACCTGGGATTGTCGCTTAAAGACTCTACTGCATTGTCTGTCTTGCTGTACATCCCCGAATCACAAATCCAAGACAAGAAGATCAATGACTACTTTTCCGCTTCATTCTTTACAAGTAACTTTTGGTACATGTTCTGCACTACCTTTGCATTCCAGCCTTGGCACTCCTTGATTGAAGTAAAGCGTTACTTTAGAAGATTTTTGCATGAAGTGCCAAAGTTGCACGATTTATCTGGGGTTTGGAGAACAATGTTCAATCAGTACGACTCAATAATCAAGCCCACTCAAGACTGGTTAGTCAACCAAGGAGTGAATTTCGATTTCGGAATCACAGTTACACATCTTGATTTCATTGTTACCGATGAATACAGAGCAGTGGAAAAGATCAACTACAAGAAAGACGGAAAGAATGATACTATCCAAGTTTCGTTGGATGATTTGGTGTTTACTACTCTGGGATCATTGACTGCCGGGTCTGCGGTCGGAACTCACACTGAAGCACCAAAGTTTGACTTTGAATCATGCAAGAATGATCCAACATGGATCCTTTGGTCTGATATAGCAAAAAGACAGCCAGATTTTGGTAGACCGGAAAAATTCTTTAAAGATTCTCGTGCCAGTTGTTTTGAATCGTTTTCTGTTACACTCAAGGATGGAGGAAAGCTGCTGCAAAGAATTGTAGAATGGAGTGGAAACAAACCAGGCACCGGAGCTCTTGTTACTTTTCCTAAATCCTCGTGGTTCTTTTCTATCGTTGTGCCTTTCCAACCCCACTTTAAAGATCAGCCGGAAGACACTCAAGTGTTCTGGGCATACGGACTTAATGTTGAAAATATTGGCGACTATGTGAAAAAGCCAATGATTGAATGTTCCGGACAAGAATTCGTGACAGAGTTATTGCACCACTTGAAATGGGAAGATATGATTGATACTACAATTGAAAATTCAATTTGTATTCCAGCTATACTTCCGTTCACTATGGCACAATTCATGCCAAGACAGATTCATGATAGACCTCAAGTTATTCCTAAAAATTCAAAGAACTTTGCCTTCTTGGGTCAGTTTGTAGAAGTTCCCGAAGATGTCGTCTTTACTGTCGAGTATTCTGTCAGGTGTGCGCAAACAGCAGTATTCCACTTTATGAAATCTAATCGTAAAGTCCTGCCTATCTACAGATACACCCTACACGATATTATTGACTCTGGAAGGGCTGTCTTGGCTTGAAATACTTGCAAATAAAAGTTTATAATTTGAACCCTATTGCTTGGTAATTATTTGGCTCTTGCATACGCTTTAAGCTTTCATGTGAATTTCACGGCCCAGAGTTGTGGCTCCATATCATCTGCTCACCCCACAGAAATTTTTCCTCAGATGAAACTAAAGAAAAACTACAACCCATGCAGTAACAGTGGTTAATCCTAGCAAACTGTAGAAAGCGGAAAATAAAATGCGGAGGCGAGAGACCAAGCTGCCAAAAGTGCAAGCTGAGTAGGAAAGCGCTTGTGTGCGAGTATGAAGATTATATATTCAATGAAAACGACGAGAGCGGACATACGCATGTGGATATTGAAAATCAAATGAATATAGATCCAAATCAACTTGCTGGAAATTATGCTTTTGGCCCGTTTGATTTTCAACCACAACCACTGCCTTTCGAACCTCCAATTTTCTTTAATTCCAGTAATGTGATTACGGATCCAAATCTCTCATTTGCAGAATATACCAATCCAAACGCTATTCTAGATTCTATCGACTTGTCTCTTTCTTTTCTCTCCAAGTGCTGTTCGCCTTCTGTGGGGCCAAATTACAAATGTATATTACAGTCTTCCAGGTAATATCCATTAATATAGAACCAATATGTCTAGAAATCTTAAAGCTGCGATGCAGTGCGATGCTTTATTCTATACAAAATTAGATCTGACCAAGAAGCTGGAACTGGTGTACAATACCAAATTGAAAATCAAAAATTATGAAGAATATGACAATAACCAAGAGCTGTGTGATGATTTTCGAGCATTTATCATGTACAGTGTGTTGCTATATGGATTGGGTAATGCCCAGGAAGCGCTGGTGATTTTCAGTACTTTGCTCGTTAACCAAAGGTGATACTTATATGCTTGCTGTTAGATACGGCTTATTTCACAGGGAAAATGCTTCAAAACAAGTTTCAATGGATGATTTGGTCAAACTAGTTGAAAAAGTGAATGTGAAGGCAAATACAGTATTTCCAGTGGGCGAGCAAGAAAAAGTAGAACGCTTTATTGTGTATGTGCTGATTTTATTCAATGATACTTATATTTCAATGATTTCTGGTGATAATTTTATTGTTGATGATTCCCTCTACCTGGATTATTTGAAATCTAGACCTTTATCAATTACTACGTTGGTTCCGGATGATACTGCTATTCCAATGCCGACATATTACAATCCCGAAACTAGTCCGATTTGGTATGGTACTAGGTGGCAGTATATATATGATGAGTTGCTTAGTGAAGCACTCGGACCAAAATCCATTCATGTATTTAATTATTTCATGTCACAATACAAGCGAGTCTTGCTGTACAGAAGGATAATTTCGTTTTCAAGGAGGCAAAAAGTGTCTGGAATTGCTGCAAAAGGCGTGGAAGAGCGACAGGAATTGCATAATGAATTACTCGCATATTTAGAAAAGGCAGATAAGATTGAACCGATATTCAAAACATTGAAAGTGGATGTAGACATTGACAAGTATGAAGGCCATGTTCCACTGAAATACGGAATCTATTACTTGTACTTGACGAATTTGACATTCTTTTCTTACATTCATATCTCGGGAATACAAAAAAATGATGAATCTCCCTACAGATATAGCATGAATTCCAACGAAACTCTGACTACTTACCAGGTGTTTAAAAATATTATGAACTGCCTGTTGAAATGTATTACTTTCTTAGAAAAGCCGTTTACTTCCACTTTGGATGAGAAAGTGCCGCCAAATCCTCATCTAACAGATACCACTACCGCGTTTTTGATTTATTGCATCAGTACCAGCTGTATCATCACACTGAAGGACGATGATCTAAAAAGGGCAATTGCAGGTGTTGAAAAGACTATCCTCCCTTGTCTGGAACGTATTGGCTCTGTTTGGCCAATGACGATGATGTACTATAACCAATTAAAGAAAGTTGCAGAAATGAATAAATAGTTTAGCTTTTGAAAAAGATTTTCTTTCTTGTTTGACATAATAGTCCTTGTCGATTCTACTCTTTGTATATTCAAGAACTGATAATCGCAAATTGTGTCCCAAAGGTTGTCACTGTGAGTGTATCAAGCGTTTTTTGGAACAAACGCAACCAATTACGCGAATTTAGACTGTTGGTTCAGGTTGGATTTCACACTAGCGAAACCCCATAGAAATTACCAATTTTGAGGCAAAGTATTTGAGCTTTTTCTGCTGATTAGTTTAATACAGTCACATCCACGTGAGCAATTATCATACTGGTAATTTATCACGAGTGTTCGATAATTACTCCAAAATCTACTATGCTACTTGAACTGTATTTCCCGCGTTCATTTTGGAGCTTTCCCGAGAACTGGTATCCTTAGTTTAGTGTTGTGGAACATTTCCAAATTTGGTGGCTTGGTAGGCCGACGGTAAACTGATCTGTATAAATTTAACGAAAATCACTCTACCAAAATGCTCCTTTGGGTTTCATCAATTCAGTTTGCAGTAGCGACGACCCTGGAAAGTGTTTCAAAAATACAAGGGTCAGCATCTTGGATTCCTTTTAGCACAGACAAATACTCTGGTCACCAAACCCTGAATTCTGGAAATGTGAGTGTGGAATTGTTTTGGCTGGCTAACCAAGATCAAGATTCAATTGAGTTTGGAGTTGCATCTCAGAATGGAAATACATGGTTAGCTGTTGGAACCAGTGATGCTGGAGGCATGGTTGGAGCAAGCATATGGTTAGGATACAACAAGCAAGTAAGCATTCGTTAATAGCAGGGAACGTTTGTGCTTGAGGATCGATATGCAACCACGTACGGCCAACCAAACTTGGCGGCAGTCCAATCTTCAAAATTGCTATCAAGCTACCAAACATCAACTGTCACTGCCTTTACATTTCAAAGAAGCATATCAAGCTGCAGTAATGATTCTACTGCCTTGTTGATGGATCAACCAATGTGGTTTATCTATGCAGTTGGAAATGACAATACCTTCCAAAAACACAGTCCTGGATATAACGGACAAGGATTGGTGGATTTATCTCAAAATTATTTCAAAAACTATGTTGAACCTTCATTGGATTCAAATACAACTGTTATCCCGGTCACCGCACCAAGCATTAATATCCCTGGAGAAACCACCACTTACTGCTACCATTATGTGGATATCAATTCGCTAATTCCTGAAAAGAGACATATTATCAAGGAAGGTACAGCTATCAATCATCCATTTGTGCACCATATTGTTGGATATTTTTGCGAAAGTCCTCCAACAGAGTTTACATCACCAGACAAATACTTTTGTAATATCTACAGACCTGGAGGAAAGGATACCATTACATATAACAATACCTGCTCATTAATAAAATTGGCGTGGGCCAAAGGAGGTGTAGATCGGTTGTTCCCTGTAGATGTGGGAAAACCCATTGGCTCTGACTCTGGTTACACTCGACATTTAATGATTGAAATCCACTACAATAACCCTAACCAAGTTAGTGGTCAAACTGATCCGGGCAGCGGGTTTAACCTAACTGTCACGAAAAATCTTCGACCTAAAGAAGTTGGAATGATAACAAGCGGTGTTTCTCAGGAATTTATCCTTTTACCACCTGGGAGGACAACTTCAATGGTCGGCGAGTGTGGCACCAAGTGTACTGTCAACTTTCCATCTTCTGGTCTGACGGTTCTGAGCTCCTTGAATCATATGCACAAGCATGGTCAGTCACTTATAGTACAGCACATTCGAGGCGGACAGGAACTTCAAAGACTGCCCTCAATCACAAACTTTGATTTCAATTTCCAATCTTATTCTTTTGTCCCTTCAAACCAAACTTTGCTGATGCCTGGTGACCGTTTAAGGGTAAACTGTACCTACAACACTGTCGGAGAAACAGGGCCAGTTTTGGGAGGATTTTCTTCCTCCAACGAAATGTGCTATAGTTTCATAGAATACTATCCTGCGATGGACTATTTCTCTTACTGCCTGCAAATCCCAGATGTTTCTTATATTCCCAAGGCTGCAAACTACAGCTATTCTATGATTTGTCCAGCAAGTGCTAATCAGTCTCTATTTAACTCGATTGTTCCTAACACGCTTAGCGATATGCCATCATTTAAAGCGCTGGCACTCCCAACGTGTTCAATCAAAAACAGTGAGCTAGGCAAAGGGTTTGGATTTGCCTCTATCATTTTGGTATTGCTTTTCAGCATTTAAGTATTTTTGAAATAAAGCTTGTCTTTTGAATATTACCACTCATTACAAGTTCCAGTTGATGTTGGCAACGCGTGATTTGAAGGTTGTTGGTAAACAAACAAGTTTGCAAATTTGAAAAAGGAATATGTGGGTTGCCTGTTTCATTCTAATTACAGGCTGTCTTGCTGCTACCATCAGTTCAGTATCACGAATTGTCGGGTCTCCCAGTTGGATTCCCTTCAGCACAGTCAAATACACTGGTCATCAAACTTTAACCAACGGAAATATCAGCGTTGAGCTATATTGGCTAGCAAACCCTGCTCAAGATACAATAGAATTTGGTGTTGCATCACAAAATGGAAACACTTGGCTAGCAATTGGGTCAAGTGACGCTGGAGGTATGGTTGGGGCTACAATTTGGTTAGGATACAACAAACAGGTAACTTTTACTCATATTAGGGTACGTTTGTATTGGAAGATCGTTTTGCTACAACTTATGGTTATCCATCACTATCGTCCGTTCAAAGTTCTCAATTATTATCAAGCTACCAAACTGCAACAGTCACCGCGTTTACTTTTCAACGCTCTTTATCAAGTTGCAATTCCCAAGCAGTGGCTTTAGCGTTGGATAAACCAATGTGGTTCATTTTTGCGGTTGGCCAGGATAATACTTTTCAAAAACATGCTCCTGGACGAAACGGGCAAACAACGGTGGACCTGTCTCAAAATTATTTCGCAAATTACACCCAACCACCAGTCAATTCCAATACTACCGCTTTGACACTAGTGTCCCCTCCTATAAATCTTACCAGTGAGACAACTGCCTACTGTTACACTTATTTTGACCTTCATCAATTTATTCCTCAAAAACGACATGTAATCAAAGAATCGACGGTTATATCACATCCATTTGTACATCACATTGTTGGGTATTTCTGTGAAAGTCGTCCATCTCAATTTACCTCTTCGAATATGTCTGTTTGCAACATTTATCGGCCAAATGGAAACGATGCTGTTGGTTTTGACAATTCTTGTTCATTGATAAAGTTTGCATGGGCTAGAGGTGGAAATGATCGGCTTTATCCAGTCAATTTAGGGAAACCAATTGGAGATGATCCTAGTTTCACTCGACATTTGATGCTAGAAATTCACTACAATAACCCTGGTAATGTTCCTGGGCAGGTTGATCCTGGCAGTGGGTTTAATTTAACTGTCACTAGTAATTTGCGGCAATACGAGGTCGGGATGTTAACAACAGGTGCTAAACAGGATTTCATTGTCCTTCCTCCAAACGATGTAACTTCTATCATTGGTGAATGCGGTACTAAATGCTCTGTAAATTTTCCCGCCAGTGGGTTAACTGTTATCAGCTCCTTGAACCATATGCATGCGCACGGGAAGTCGCTTACAGTTCAACACGTTCGAAATGGCCAGGAGCTTCAAAGACTGCCTTCAATTAATTATTTCGATTACAACTTCCAGTCTTACTCTTATGGGTCATTGAACCAATCAATATTACTCCCAGGGGATCGTATTAGAGTAAATTGTACCTATGACACTACTGGAGAAACAAACTATGTACTAGGAGGATACGCTTCCTCTAACGAAATGTGCTACAGTTTTATTGAATATTATCCTGCTCTGCCATTCCAATCGTATTGCTTGCAAATTCCTGATGTCACCGCTTATTCTCAAATTGCCACCTGGAGCTTCCAAATGTACTGTCCTGCAAATTCTACACAAGAGAATCAGTTGGTTCAGTATAATTCAAACGATATGCCTTCATTTAACGCTCTTCCTCCTGCAACATGCCCAGCTAATCGTGGTACTTCCTATGGATCTACAACTACCACCCCTGCAATTGGACCACTAGTTACTTCAAGCAGCAATCCACTGACTGCGAATGCTGTTATTGCCATTGTAGTATTTTTAATTGCTTTTTGAATAAACCCTAACATCTACAGTTGGAATTTATGAATTTTATCACTGAAGTTGGCTTCCGTGAAGCATTAGAAATAAGAGTATCCAAGACTAATATAATTGTAAATTTAAAACATTTATTCAAAGAAAACTAGGAATCCACAATCAGTGGTTCACGCAACTCCAACTTTTGCAGATACAGGCGCCCTTGTTCTAACCATCTCCAAGAATACGTGCTCCAGAGTCATGCCAGCGAGTGAAAACTCTTTGATCTCTTTTGCTTCCTTCAACTTGGAAAGTCTACTTACAAGCATCCCTAATTTCGTTTTGAAATTTTTCAAATCTATGATTGCAATATCTCCTACAACACTATCTATTCCAATTTCAACTTTAGGGTCATCAGGGAATAACCTGCTACGCAAGAAATCTACCAAATTCATTTGAGGTGCTGGAAATTCAATTGTTGCTTTATACCCGTTAGCATTGGACTTGGTCAACTCGTATTCAGTGGCACAACAACGGAGGTTCCCTTCAGTCATTATTGCAATCTTATCGCAATATGAAGTTTCACTAATGTAGTGCGTGGTCATTAATGTAGTTCGATTAACATTGAGTAATCTAACTGTGTTCCACAACTTTTGTCTAGCTAGGGGATCCAAACCTGTAGAAGCTTCGTCCAAAACAACCAAAGAGCGAGGTAACATTACAGCAATTGCAGCACTAACTTTTCTTTTTGTGCCACCTGATAAACACCCACAAGGCGTATCTTTGAATCGTTCAATGCCAAACGCATTCAACAGGTTATTGATGTATTTGTCCGCATTTTCTTTAGGAATCCCGTTCATGGCACAAAATAGATGTAAATGTTCAGCGACTGGCATATTTGCAATCAACAAGTCATCAAACTGTGGGCAGAAGCCAATTTTTTTGATGGCTTCAAGTTTGTTGGATGCAACATGTAGCGAGTCCATGTGAATGTTTCCTTCTGTTGGCAGAGCTTGGGCAGTCAACATGCTGAGTGTAGTGGTTTTACCACATCCATTGGGTCCAAGAAAGGCAAACATTTCATTCTTTTGAATTTTAAGGTTCAGGTTATTCACAGACACTTTTTTGGTCTTGAAGAATCCAAATACTTTGGTAACTCCGCTGAAAGAAATAAATGAATCATCTGCTGCAGGAATCTTTTTGATTAGGACATGTCTCAATTCGTAGAATACAAATACCGTCAGATACACCAATAGCCAGATTACAACATTCCCATACATTGCAGCGGTAGAAGGAATAGGGCAATTGGAAGCCGAGGCCATCATCACAGAGAGTGGCAAATAAGGACCCACATAAAACAAAATATCAACAAAGATATTGTATGAACTACAATCCCATTGCTTAATACCTCCAACAACTAATGCTACTACAAAAATCAATAGCCCTAGTAATCGGATTGCTTGTCCTAACCCACGAACGACAGATTTTGCAAATACAGATCCTAGCAGTGCAGCAGCAATGGATGGTGCCAACAAGTAAATAAATGCTACACCCGCATTAAAGTTGTAAACTGAAGGAATGACGGATATCGAAAAGATGATGAAAAGTGCGCTAATGAGCAAGTTTCGAATTATGTTCACCAGCCAATAGCTTCCAAGTGGAACTCCAGCAGAGAGTAAAAGAAACTTTATCTTTTCGCGAGAATCAGCAATATCTTCAGATAGATTCATAATAAAATCAGCGTAGAGCAATTGAAGAACGGCATGAACGGCCATAACAATTGTTGGATCATTGACAGTCTCTGTGGTGATTGTAATATACTCCAAGTTGGTCGTAGTTGAAGAAGGGAACAGACTATTCATTGCCAAGAAAGGCGCTCCAGCATAACCACCATAAATAGTTAGCAGGTAATCTGACTGATTTGTGACAATATTTCCAATTGAAATTGACGATCCGGTTTGATTAATTGGAACAAACCTATCTGGAAAGCTTGCTATCAAGCTTGTGACAGAAGTCTCCAAAACAAATTGTGATGGCAAAAGTCTTTGTAAAAAGTCCCCAGCAATAGGAAGTTGCGTAGCTGTGGTAGAGTCCACCCCGACGACTTTAATCATTACCCATAGCACAACCACTAACAATATTGAAAATGTCATTCTGAAAATAATTTCAACCAACGAAGAGTACAATCGCTTTAGTTCAAAATTCAAGTAGAAGAGAGTCTTTTGGAAGGCTGTTGGCTCAATAAACGATGCCATTTGGTCCAGCAATTCTCTTTGTTCTTGCGGCGAAATTGTAATATCCTTTTCATTCACAAGTTCCTTGTTTGTAAAAATCTGTTCAAGACCGTTCTCTCGAATGGAAAACGATTTCATCATTTTTAGTACTCCAGCATCATTTTCAAACTGATCCAATAGCGGTAGATCATTGGCACTAATTTGGTATTCGCAAATTTCATTGTTGCTTTTCGTGCACACGGATTCAACATTATTGGATTTGAACCAGTCAATAAAGAATTGTTTATCAACATTTTGATATTTTTCTACGGATATAGTGTAGCCAGTATTGTAAATCTGTTTAAGGAATGCAGAAGACCCGACACAAACCAACTGGCCAAGTGTCAGCATCGCTTTGCGATCACAAACAATATCAGCTTCATCCATAAAATGGGTGCAAACTAGAATCGCTCTTCCTTTCTTCTTTTTCATCAAGAAATCCCAAATCACTCGTCTACATTAATTCTAGTTACCTATTTTCTGGATCAACCCCACTAGACATTTCATCCAAAACAACCAGCTCTGGATCGTTCACAAAGGCCAGTGCCACACCCAGCTTTCGTTTTTGGCCAGCTGACAGCGCCATTGATTTGGTATTCAACATATCAGCGGGTATTTTCAAATCTGCCACCAATTGATCAATTCTACTGTTAATTTCGCTGCTTGGTACACCCCTCATCAACCCAAAGTAGTACAAGTGCTCTTTGGTCGTTAAACTGTCATAAAGTATATCTTGCTGAGAACACACACCAGTACTCGCAGAAATATCGTAGCGAGATTTTTTAGCGTCAAATCCAAATACATTTACGGAACCTTCTGTAGCACTGATAACACCGCAAAGTATATTTATGAATGTACTCTTTCCAGCACCGTTGTATCCAAGCAACCCAAAAATTTCTCCTTTGTAAAACTCGAGATTTAATCCAGTTAATGCTTTCGTAACTGATCCTTTATACAGTTTATGCAGATTGGTAATTTGAATCTTTTCAGTTTGCATATGATCTTGTTTCACTAGCTCAATCTTTGGTTCAATTTTATCTCGTTCTTTGGCTTGAACAGGCTTCTCAAAAAATCTAGAGATTGGATAGTATATTGGTCGCCGTTCATCTTGACTAATTTCTAGCGAGTCCAAGTAACTGCCAATCAAGATGAGTCCAACTGTAACACAGATTGATGTAATGATTAGGGTATTTACTGAAGGTGCAGTGTACGGTACTGGAATTGAACTGAAACCTTTTCCAGAAGGTGAAAAGCCAGCAACGTATTGATAAATGGAGAGTGCAACACGAGGATTTGCACAACATAGGATCAAGACACCGTAAGGTAATGAATCAATCAGGTCTTTGGTGAATGATTGCGATAATACACCTGCAACCAAATACAGTGTAACTACAAGTGTCGCACCTCGAGGTGTGGGTACTAGCTGGGCACAAATCCAAGCAAAAGCAATATACCCAAATGAGCTACTGAATATCAACAATACTAATGGCCCTTTAGCGTCTTTATCCCCACCCAAATCTAGAAACATGTACAAACTGACAACAGAAAAGATAATTGAAATGAAAACAGGGGTAAAAAAGAGTCCAATGTAGTATGTTGATCTCCGGATACCGGTAGTAAATAATCCAAACTTTAGTCCTTTTTGTTTATCTTCAAACAATGCTGTAATTATCATTGTACATATCCCAAAAAAGAAGTAATCAGAGTACATGTTTAGACTGCTAAAGATATTCTTCAAACTAAAGTTTGTTGTTTGGTACATCTTTAGAGTACCCAACTGTAACAGCGCGTGGTCAATAGTATACTTTACATCTGCAAGTTGATTTATATTTGGAGCAAACTGACAAGTCGATGAACTGATACAGAGATAAATTTGACTAAAGGCTGAATTTGTAACTGTTGTAAGTGTGTATTCATATTTCTGGTTTACGGTATCAAATTCAGTGAAATTTACTAATACTGACGCGGTTGGGGCAGCAACAAAGTCGTGTCGGTCTACAATAGGTAGATTGTACATCTGCGCAATGGTTTGCCCAAGTGAATTGGAATCAATTTCAATGTTTAGAGGAAATACGGGTGTAACAGAGTGTCTATCAGGAGCAGTAATGGTGGCAGATAGAGATTTCACAACGATAAAAGGTAGCATCGAGTACAAGAATAGTATAATCACTACTATTCGCAGTTTGCTTTTGAGAAATTGCCGTGCTAGATTCAATCTAATGATTGCCAGTGTTTGAGTTCGCCAAGGAATCATAAAGATAAAATAAATTCTCCGGAATGATGTCAAAAAGTTTACACCAATCAGATGGTTCTTTTGTTTGATTTATAAGGCTATCTAGCAACCTTCGGCTTTATCACCGATCGTTTTCCTTTAACACCCAAAGCACGATAGTTATAAAATATGCAACGTGGGAGAAATTGGAAGAATAACCGTCCAGAATTTGCTATGCGGAACTAAAAATATCGTAGGCCACACCGGTTTAATCATGTTACTTGCATGGGTTTGCAATGGTGAGTAAGAATGAAGAGTTGAAAATCACATGATCTGGAGCATAAATTCAATCGAAAATTTTCGACTGGATAATGACAACTATTTTTGAAATTGCAAAGTTGAAAAAGACGGTAATTGATATAGAAGGTATTTTCTATTTAATCCGAAGGTTCTTGTTACTAATTTGCAGGTACCGAATAACTAACAAAAGTTCACACTTCAATCCAGACGGCTCTCGAGATCATGAAGACAAACAACATTACAAAGATTCCGGTATACGGTCAAGCGGGCCACTTTATTACTTCGTCCGATCCCAAGCGATCCACGTTTAAAAACAAGCAGTATATTGCGATTATCAATATCTTGGACTTGCTAAACAATCTGGACAAGAAAACTGTATTTGAATGTATCGGATCTTGCCTGGAAAGCCAGTCGCTATGGGTAATTGATGGATCAGAGCAAATCAAAAATGTAATGGAAATAATGTCTAAATCAATCCATTCCATCTTGGTATCAAATGTAGACTTGTATTTTGTTACTCAAACTGATATCCTACGCTATATACCAAAGACTGACGGTAGAATAAAGGATATAATGAGTAAATCCATTAAGCAGATTGGTAACTGCAAGATTAGCAAATTGATAAAGTACATGGTTGAAAATTCGGTTCAGTCCATCGTTTGCGACTGTAAAATATTCACTAGTAAAGATGTATTGGAGAATATCGACATGTTGGATTTCCTTGAACAAGATACAAGCAATATTATTACCAGACCAGCGGTGATTGTTCATCCAAACGATTCTATCCCTGCAACTTGTGAAAAATGTAAGTGCTTCTGATCTAGGTCTCGAGTGCGGTGTTAACCAAGCATGGGTTTATGATGAAGGTATGATTGCTGGCGAAAAGGTAAATAACTTGGTGGGTGTAGTTACCATGACTGATATGATTAAATTCTATTACTCGCAGTTGAAATAAACGCATTGCTTCATCTCTTATTCACTTGTCTGCAATGTACTCTACAAATCTCTTGCGTTTATTCCTTAAAGTGAACCTTTTGAAAACTGCTACAGAAATTAAAGTAAAATTCGTGTTTTATTAACAGCAAGATTGTTGTTGGTTGGACTGCCCCAACACAACCAACGGCTTTCTCGGCCCAACTTTGACTCCACTCTGATATTAGTCAATATTACTGATTCAAGTGTTTTCAGTTCTTGTTCATTATAATGATCCCGCTCTAATTTCAAATCTGAAAAGATGGTTTCTCCGAGTACGGTAAAGGATTCCTTGACTCCTTGTCCTGATTTAGCGCTGGTTTCTAAATTAAGCTTTAAATACCTAATATTAGTAATTATAACCTGAAATTAAGTTTAATTACCTATATAAAGAAGATTGTTCCTGGTTGCAAATTCTTGAGCTTCTGCTGTACTTACTTGTCTCTGTAAATCACACTTGTTGGCAACTAGTACTGTCTTGATATGCTGATTCCCATGATCCAGTACATCCTGTAGCCAGCTCTGTAAATGAATAAAAGTCTCTCTCCTGGAAACATCAAATACCAGCAAGCACCCTATAGCACCACGGTAATATGCTCTAGAAATAGACCTAAAAGATTCTTGTCCTGCAGTATCCCACACTTGCAATTTAATTTTCTTTTGGTTTATATTTAGAATTGTTGACCCAAACTCTATTCCTATTGTAGTTTCTGTAGGAAGAAATTCATTGTTGGTTAAACGTAATAGCAGACAAGATTTGCCTACTCCGCTATCTCCCACAGTAATATATTTGAAGAGGTAGTCAAACTGATTCATAAACTTGAAAAGACTGCATTTCTGTTGTGGCTACGAAAGTGGCTAGTTACAGTTTGAGTGGCTGGAATTGTTGTAAAAAAGATCTAATGTCCATCTTTCCAAAGGAAACAGTTCAGTCTATAGCAGAATCAATCGGAATAACGGTTAATGACCAAATAGCAAGTACTTTAATGCAAGATACAGAGTACAGATTACGACAGATTGTTGTTGAGTCTGTCAAATTTATGAAACACTCTAATAGAAAGAAGCTCATTCCATCTGACATCAACTCTGCACTTTCGCTTAAAAATGTTCAAGTAAGTAACCTATCGTTTTTCTGTTATTGAACTTTTTAACCATAGCCGTTGTATGGATATAATAATCAATCTAATTTCAAAACCACAGTACACCAGTCACAAAATCTTTACTATTTGGAAGATGCAGAGATTGATTTGGAAGAGTTGGTGAATAAGCCTCTGCCTCCCGTCCCGTTGGATATCACTTGGACATGCCATTGGCTGGCTATTGAAGGTGTTCAACCTAAAATTGTACAAAACCCAACAAATATCGGTAAGATTGAAAAACATGTTTATTATGAACAGATTTAATCATAGAAATTGTTAAACCACAGCAAGAGCAGAAAGCAGAAGTTAAAGTTGAAACAACAACTAAGCAAATTCTTACCCTTGAATTGCAGCTTTATTACGAAAAAATTACTGAATCCATTCTAGTTCAAGAATTACAACATCTCGCTTTAGAAAGTATTTCATCAGATCCTGGAATTCAGGCACTATTACCATATTTTGTAACTTTTATCAGTGACACTATTACTACAAATTTGAAATCTACTTTTCATTGTGATTCCATGATAAAGATGCTAAATAGTCTATTTAAAAACCATCACTTGTTTATTGATCCATATGTAATTCAAGTTAATCTAGCTTCACCAAATTCTTCCATCTGTATTGACTTTAATTGTAGCAAAGAATATTGAGAGTATTGAAACTAGACATCAAGCTAGCAAACTCTTACTTGGCCTAATGAATAGATTCAGCACTACATATCAAGGATTACAAGCTCGTATCACCAAAACACTGCTAAGAGCTTTGCTTGACCCAACCAAACCCCCAAGCACTATATACGGTGCAGTGTACGCTTTGAACTGTATGGGGCCAGAAGTAGTGGGGTTATTAATAGTGCCACATTTGGATCATCTGGAAAAGAAGAACGATGAAATGCTAAACAAGTTGGTTGACGGTGTTTTGACTGGGTTTGTCAAAGAGAGGGGAGTTGAAGTAAAGTACAAGAATAAAATCTACTCTTGATTGTTTGATTAGTCGAAGGATTAAAGAATAGAATTATGCATATGTGCATTGCGCTACTTCAGTACTACGATCCCCATAAATGCTTGAATAATACATTGCCTACATCCAATGGCTGTAGTGACTGAAACAGACAAGTTTGGAGTTGACCTTTCAAAGGTATACTTGCGCTAAGGATAGAAACGATTTTGGATATGCTCAATCATCTTCAAGTAACAAGATTATTCTCTGATAGTGATTTTATAGAAGCAAACGTAAATAAATTTACAAACTGTGGTGCTCCGGATTTTTGAGAGTAAAATGACATGTATTCTGTTTATTGACGCCGTACAGAGGCAGATAGTGATAAAGATATAATTACACTGGTCCCTAATAGCATTCTGTAGTGAAAAAACAATAATCATTAGTTGACAAAAACTTTTTATTACGCATAGTACTGCAATGTGGTCTTCTTTTTTGCTTGTACTTCTTGAATACCTTCCATAAAATCTTCATGTTGAATTTCAGTTGCACCTCTGCGAAGTGCAAACATACCAGCTTCTACACAAACAGCTTTACACTGAGCACCATTAAATTCATCACAGGATCTACTCAATTCATCAAAGTTGACGTTTGGCGATACCGTCATTTTACGTGAATGAATCTGCATGATACGAGCTCTAGCTTCTTCGTTTGGATGTGGAAACTCAATTTTACGATCTAATCTACCAGATCTCAATAACGCAGGATCAAGGATATCAATACGGTTAGTTGCGGCAATAACCTACATTAATGAAATTTACTTTAATTCTGTCGTCACTTGCAAATCCATCAAGTTGGTTCAACAATTCCAACATTGTACGTTGCACTTCACGGTCCCCTGATTTTTCAGAATCAAATCTCTTTGTTCCGATAGCATCAATTTCATCAATAAAGATAATTGCTGGAGCCTTTTCTTTTGCCAATGCAAAACAATCACGTACTAGTTTTGCGCCATCACCGATAAACATTTGTACAAGTTGAGGGCCTACATTAAGTACGGATACCTGCAAGTTTCAAGAAACAAGCGTTAGTTTGAGCAGCACAAGCTCTGGCCAAGAGTGTTTTACCGGTACCTGGTGGTCCATACATTAAGCATCCCTTTGGTGGTTTAATTCCCAAATTCACAAATCTATCTCTGTGCGTCATTGGCAAGACAATAGCTTCAACCATTTCTTCAATTTGTTTATCCAATCCACCAACATCGTTATAATCTTCGGTTGGTTTTTCATCAACTTCCATCGCCTTTACTCTGGCATCGTATTCAGCTGGCAACATATCCAAAATCAAGTAAGAGTCCTTGTTTACTCCAACCAAATCGCCCGGTTTCAGTTTTTCAGGTTCAACTAAACCCACCATTGGCAAAAAGACTGTCTGTCTAGTGCTGGTTCTCACAACAGCACATGTTCCTTTGCGATGCGAATCCAAATCTACGTTTGCTCCATCTTCTTCTGGTTCCTCGTTAGGATCCATCGGTAACAACTACATTAACAATAATTACTTCGACAACATTGGCGACTAGATATGGTAACTGTTTAGATAATTTAACTTTTTCCTGGTTTTCCTTGATTTTGGCCTTTACTGCTGCTTGTTCGTGCGTAAGTCTCGCTTGATCAGACTTCATTATTTTAATGTCATTTTCAAGCAATTTGACTCTGTTTTGAATTTCTTCTGTTGATGCTCTAAGAATTTCTTCTGCTAATTCTTCCTGTCCATTTAGCGCTTCCTCAAGAGATGCCATTTGAAAATTTTGCAAGGGTTTTAAAAAAATATACGTGAGGTTGAAAACAAAGTGATTGAGGCTACATGCCGGTGGACACAGCGATGGTAATGGCAGGATAGGAAGGAGTGACCTCGGGCAGTGGGTCCTATTCTCTCACATTGCAAATATAATTCAAAGAGTTAAATATTTATTTTTTCAAGGGTTTTAAGGCCCATAATTACATGGATAACTCGCTCGCAGGAATTGCCTTCACACGAGCACGATTTGAGCAGTTGTTCTTTCAGTGCCTTTTCCATTTCAACTACCATATGATCACTTTCCTCTGCATATTCAAAGATTTCTTCAATTTCATTGTAGCTGAGAATTTCCAAGAGGTTCAGAAACGAGAGAATATGAAGCTTGATTTCCACTGGCAGACTATTGAATGGCTTGAAATCAGTTTCGTTTAGGACTTTGCTAGCCAAGTGAATCTTTTTGATAATCAACGGAACGAGTCTTAGCTTTGCTATGCTGCAATTATTGATGCTTGCTTGGATATAATACCTTATGCTTTCCTCCATATCGATTTCAACTCCAATTCCGTATTCATAGCAAATCCCAACTGATAGCTGTGCAAGGTTGTGGTTTTGCTTGGCGGCTTTCATGTACAATGAAAATGCCATGAAATCATTTCTGTTTACTCCAAATCCATCGTGGAAGCATCTAGCCAGATTATATTCTGCGTGTGGATGTCCGTACAATGCAGCTGTAGAGTAATATTCTACTGCCTTTTCCGGTATAGATGGTGTAGCAATTCCCTGTTCATGGAACACCCCAAGGACGTTATTTGCATTAATGGATTGATATCTGGCAGCTCTTTCGTACCATTGAATGGCAATAGTTATTGAAGCCGGAACACCCAGTCCCCGCTCAAATAATGTTCCAATATTATAAATAGATGTAGGTTCTCTTTGTTCTGCTCCTTTGATGTACCAAATCATTGCTGTTTCAGCATCTGCTTCACAGCCTACTCCTTCCAAGTAATAATTGCCAACCAAGTTTTGAGCTTGAGACAGCCCTTGGCTAGCAGCCTTTTTACAAAAATAGAATGCTTTTGAATAGTCTTGTTGGATTATTCCTGTTTGATAACAGATAGCAATGCAGAATTGTGCTTCAGCCATTCCTTCATTTGCGGCCATTAGTAACCATAAAGTACAGTCCAATTTCTTTACAATTTGATTCAGCTTTTTAGCTTCGCATAAATCTATAGACACACCAACCCTGCCATGGGTTTTCAAGAATGCCAGTCGAAGGGCAGCTAAACCGCATTTTTGTGCTGCTTTTCTATACAGAGTCTCTCCGATTTTAGGGTTTCTATCTACAATGATACCAAATTCAAAACAAAAGCCAAGTAAAGTTGTCGCCAAGTAATTATTCAGCAAGTGTGCTTTCAACAACCATTTTATAGTTCTGGGTGTTGGGATAGTTACAAGTGAGTTTGACGCTAGTGTTAAATATACAAGTGATTTAAGCATAAAACAACCGTCCGAGCAGTGCTATTTATTGCATGAGGCACCCTCTTGAAACACTGTGTTTGACGTTTTCGAAACATGTCAAGTGTCAAATTGATTCGCAAACACAATTATATTTTTGAGGTTGTCAAAATGAATTTAGCCATTCAGCGGTGAGCTACTTTATAGCTGCAAATTATCTGGTGAAGTGTCTGATAACATTGAGGTTTTTGAACATTGCGCAGGGAGTATTATCAACCAATCTTCAAAGAAGACGCTTATACTAGAATTCGAGGCGGCTCACCTTTGCTTATGTTTATTTGCTGGTCCTGTAGACCATTGTTGACAGTGGATTTTTTGCCTCCTCGAAAACTAAAATGGATCCTCTATCAGTAATCCAAAATATCATCTCTGCTGCTCAATATATCAAGACAGTGTATGATCAAGTAAAAGTAAATAAGCAGCAGTGCCAGAGGTTATCAAACAGAATCGAAATTATCCTTTCCCCAGTAAAGACTTTTGCTCAAAATCCATCTTCAATTAGACCAGAAAATTTAGCAGCTCTGAATGACTTGCTTTTATGCCTCGCTGATTGCAAAACAGTGGTTCACGACTTTTCGTCCAGTCACTGGGCAAAGAGAGCTTTCAAGAACCAAACTGACAATGAAACCTTTCAAAAATTAAATGAAAGGCTAAGCGTCTGTGCCCAACAGCTTTGTTTTACTTTGGATATCACCAGAGTGTTTGACCGCGAGGCAGACAAGAAAGATATCGAAGAAGACCTGGCTGATATCGAATCTAAACTTAATGTAATTATAGAGATGCATCAGGAAGCGAATGACAAATTGGACGTTGTAAATCGCAATTTGGAAGCAATGCGATTGGATATTTTGTCTAAAGTTTCCGACAAGAAGGATGAAGTCAAGCAAATGGACTCTGGAGTTAAAATAGAAGTTCAGGTTATAAAATCTTTATCCTTACAAATCGATAATATGCTTGGGAAGGGTGGTATCGCGCAAGTATATGTAGCTAGATGGGACTCTGAACTAGTGGCAGTGAAGAAACTTAATGTCCCTCAAATGAGCAAAAAGGATGTTAAAGATTTTTACAACGAAGCAAATATTATGTACCGCACCCGACATCCAAACGTGGTGTTGCTACAAGGAATCGTACAAGAACCGGAAAACTACATGTTGGTAATGGAATTAATGGAGAAAGGATCTCTGTTTAATCTGTTAAAGTCTAATGAGGACATTACTTGGGCAAGAAGATTTAATTTTGCAATCGATATTGCATCTGGCATGGCCTACCTTCACAAAAACAAAATTCTTCATTGCGATTTGAAATCAATGAATATCTTGATGGATCGTCATGGAACTTGCAAAATTGGTGATTTTGGATTAGCCAAAGTAAGATTAAACTCCACCGTGTCGTTGGCTTCAGTGAAAATTGAACCAACTCACACAGTTGGTGGGATACGTTGGAAAGCTCCTGAGCTACTCCAGCCAAATGGCAAGTTCTCCAAAGAATCTGACGTTTACAGCTTTGGAATTATTCTCTGGGAAATAAGTGAACGCAAAGTGCCTTATGGCGAAACTGCTTCCGACAGCGAAGTGACAAAACTAGTTGTCGATGATAGAGTAGTTTTGGAAGCCTCTTGCCCACCAAAGTTTCAGGAAATGATTCGTAACTGCACTGATCGAGTTCCAAAGTATAGACCATCCTTTGCAAACATTTGTGCGACTTTAGAAGCATTGGTTAGGGACGAGCCGCTGCATCCTTTACCAGTAGCTCTACCTGCTCTACCTACCTTGGCTCCACCACAGCCAAAAGACGATACTCCTGCAGGACGAAGAATAAAAAATCAAAAGTTTAAGGATTTCTGGATCTCATACTGGGGACCAAACGAAGTATCAGTAGACTGGGCCGACTTTTTTGACTGCTTATCTGATTATTTGATTAAAGGTGGATTGAAGGGTTTCAATGAAGAGGAAATCAAACAGCAATTTGGAATTATTCATGGTAAGGTGTCCATGAATTCTTTCAACACCAGAACTCAAGATTTGTCATCCTTGAAAGAACTTGCTTTACAAAACGCAGAAAAGAAATAAATGAATTCTAGAGTATTCAACGTTTATTTTCTACACACTATTGGCATGGAGATAAACCGCAAATTGGGCCAGAGTAGTATTTTGGCAAGCATAGACCAGTGAGAGATGCATCACAAATAACTTGGTCAATGGACTGTAATGATTGCCCATTAAATCCAACTAGACCGCTTTGGAAATGGCCTGCCAGCCCAGTGGTATTTGTTAATGCCAAAAAGTTTAATTTTTTCATTGCTCCAAACCCTGGTGGTAACTTTCCAGACAGTAAGGTGCTGCTTAAATCCAAGTAACGCAGATTACCAAGCGATGGCAAGCTATCAGGGATTGGACCAGTGACACTAGTGCCACCAAGTCTTAACCTCTGCAGATTTGTCATTTTACCAATACAGGATGGAAGAGTACCATTTATACCAACATTGCCTTGCAAGTACAACTCTACAAGATTTGTCAAAGAGCAGATAGATTTTGGGATTGGTCCAACCAAATTGTTATCGGAAAGTACAATTTCGGATATTTCAGGGAAATTGGATGTTATAAAGGTTATGTAAGATTCCACAGTACCGTTTAGATCATTTGAGCTCCAAGGTACTCCAACTACGTGCCCGTTCGCACAATCCGCATACCCTGACGAGCAGCAATCATTCCCTAAACTTGCTTGAGGGAACATTTTTTGAATTGCCTTGCATTCACTTTTTGGGGAGAGTGATGGATAAGTTGGCCCACAAAATTGAGTATTTGGGTTCCAGTTTTGTTGCTGTATTAAACAAACATTACAATATAATACCGATGTCCATTCCATTCCTCATTGCTGTATGCTCCATTGCTATAACTAACCTTTGAACCATAGACATACGCACAGTTATCAGAATTTTCGTTTCCATCAACACTATGGTTAAAACGAGTAATACGGTGAATTCCAAGCTGTCAGATTATACCAGGTATCAGGATTGGAGCTTGCTTCTGATATTTCGTGGGCGATAGGGCTAAACATCTTATCTATATTAATATCTCCGTTTAGTGAGTGGTAGTAGTTCCTTCTTGTACAATAGATGTAGCTTCCGCCACAAGCTGCAGGATTTCCAATCCAAGCATACTTTAAATCGGCAAAAGACGGATCCATAACCCCGAGTTCCCCATTAACTGGTCCAGCAGCAACAGCAAGCTGATCAGAGAGTATTGATGTGTGGTAACCGCAATATCCGTCGCACGCTGTTCCTTCATTTGTTTGATCGTCAGAGATTAGCATATAAATTGCATTTAAATCAACTGGGAGTTTGCCTTTCTTTATGAAATTGTAAATAATATAAGGAATGTCATTAGCTCGCGCAGTGGTTGGATTCAGCTGAAGGTTGGTAATATTATTCAAATAGTTTCCAAAGCTGCCTGGATCATTTACCTGGGTGCCAACTTTTACTGTGGAAGTTACATATTCCTTATGATGACCGTTGGCATCAGTGTTGTAGTACATGTGAGCAATCTTCCAGAATTCCGATTGATCTAACCCATCCAAGAAACCTAGAAGCAGCTGCTTTTGCGTTGGTTTCCAGTTCTGCCCATACCAAATGATGTGCACCGTTATTGGCTGGATCATTGAGTGTCTCCCTGGAATATAGGCGATAGACTCGGTGTATGGGTTATTTGCTGAAAGCCCTGAGCCTCCTAAATCCAAAGCAGTTACTAGGGCTGCCAATATACTTGCAAGCAACATAAGAATTTTTTAATATCACGATATTAAAGGTTTTAATTTATATCCAAATCCATGCTAGCTGAGACATGGACATATAACTAGTAAACATGGATCTGGTTTATTTATATATTGCAATCGTGGATAATAAACAACCAGTGTTTCGGGTTGGAATTTTAGCATGGAGAAAGACCACAGGTTGGACCTACATGGTAAGGAGGGAGACACAACTTTGATCCTGAAGCATCACAAACAACTCCCATTGGTTGAACCGACTTTCCACCGAATCCACTCAATCCGTTTGGGAATGGTCCAGATAGCTTTGTATTTGATAAACTCAAAAGATTCAGATTGTTGAGAGAGCCAAACCCTTGCGGGAGTGGTCCAGCAATAGTAGTGTTTCCCAAATTAAAGTAACGAAGTTTTTGCAACTTTGTAATTCCACTTGGTAAGCCTCCAGAGACCCCTGTGAAACCGAATGATAGTTCTTGCAAATTCACCAAATTGCCAATACAGCTAGGTATTGCGCCGGTTATGCCACTGTTGCCGCTTACTGTGAATTGTTCCAAAAGTGTTAATGTACAGACATCGTTTGGAATTGGACCAACGAAATTGTTCCAAGAAAAGTCAATTTGAGAAACCATTGGGAAGTTTGCTTTGACAAACTTGATTGCATCTGCTATGGTTCCATTTAGGTTATTTCCATACCCGAAAATGCCATCTACGTGTCCATTGGAGCAGGAAACAAAGCCCGATGAACAGCAATCATTTCCTAAAACGGCCGTTGGAAATAGCTTTTGAACAGCTTTGCATTCATTGACAGGAACCAGTGAAGGATAAATCGGTCCACAAAATTGAGTTCTTTGGTCCCATAAACTTTGCTACAGTTAAAGATAATTACAATCAAATAGCTTCGACCATTCCAGTGCTCATTGCTATAAATTCCGTAGCTTTGCTTTGTTTGTGCACCAAAGATGTAGGCGCAATTATCTCCATTTTCATATTGGTCAGGAGATAACCACGCAGAGTATACTGGATCTGGGTTACTACTTGCCTCTGCAATTTCGTGGAAGAGAGGTGAAAGCATCATATCGACACCAATATCTCCATTTGGAGATTGAATTCTATTCCTTGTGCTGCAACTGTAAGCCCAAGCAGGGCCGCAAGAGAATGGGTTTCCAATCCATGCGTACTTGATGTTTGGAATGGCTGGATCCATCACACCAGGTTCTTCTGGCGGACTTGTGGTGACGGCATATTGGTCAGAGAGTACACTGAAATGATATCCGCAATAACTGCTGCAAGAGGTACCTTCGACTGTTTGATCATCGGACAAAACCAAATACAAAGCATTAGTATCGAACGGTAACTGACCCTTTTTTATAAAGTTGTTGATGATATAAGGAATATCATTAGCATAGGCAGTAGTAGGGTTTTCGTTAAGGTAGGTTGCATTGTTTAAATACTTTCCGAAACTTCCCGCGTCATTAACCTGGTGCCCAAGAGTAAGAGTCTTTGATACATAGACCTTGTTCATTCCGTTAACATCAGTGTTGTAATATGCATGTGCAATGCTCCAAATATCGGATTGATCCAAACCAGAGAGAAAATCAGTGATAATTGACTTTTGAGATGGCTTCCAGTTGGTACCATACCAAACAATGTGAAGAGTGATTGGATTAATCATGGAGTGTGCCCCTGGGGTGTAAGAGATGGATTCCTGGAATGGGTTGTTTCCAAAGTAGTGCTCTTTGGTTGCGGTTGGAGCAACAGAGGCATATAGCAAACTAGCGAAAATCATACTTTGTTCTGATACTGCGAATGTTTTGGCTTTTTATAGAGATGGAGACGATTATTTACCACGATCGAATTCGTTCCTGTAAACAAAACACGGTTATCCATGCTCGATAACTAATTTTGATTCAAAACAAAGCGTACCAGCAAAGGTTTCAACGGCTAGTGTTAAAGCAACTCTTGTACAGAGAAATATTGAATTTGAAAGCGATTTTACATTTATTTAAGGAGATGGGCAAGGCAAAAGGCCGCAGATTGGACCATTGTAATACTTTGGTAGACAAAGGCCAGTTGAGGATGCATCACATACAACTAGGCCAGGAGGGTGGACTGAGACACCTTGGAAACCTGCCAGTCCGCTTGGGAATGGGCCTGCCAACTTACTTGCTGCCAAATTTAGTTCCAATAAATTGTTCAACGATCCAAAACTAGGTGGCAAGTTTCCTGATATGTTGGTAGAGTCTAGAGTCAATATTCTTAACGCCGAGAGATCAGAAAGGCTTTTTGGGATTGGTCCATTGAGAGCAGTTCCTCCGAGAGTAAGATATTCAAGTTTCTTCAAGTTTCCAATGCAGTTTGGAATATTGCCAGTCACACCGCCGTTAGAGTTCAATTTGAATTTCTGTAGCTGAGACATTGAGCATAGATCGTCTGGAATTGTTCCAGTTAGATTATTGTGGGACAAATCTATTTGAGTGATCTTTGGAAAGTTATTTTTGATGTATTTCAGCATATCAGAAACCGTCCCCACCAAGTTGTTTCCTCTTCCGAAAATAGCATCGACGTGTCCATTTGAACATCCAGCAAAGCCTGAAGAACAACAGTCGGTGCCTAAAACAGCATTAGGAAATAAGGTCTGTATTGCTTTGCATTCGCTAGGAACTTTACCAATATCTACAGGTCCACAAAATTGTGTATTTGGATCCCACAGTCGTTGCTACATTAGAAATAATGTACAATGTAATAGTCTCTTCCATTCCAGTGTTCGTTACTGTATACGCCATTCTTTTCTTGAACGTTTGCTCCATAAATGTAAGCACAGTTGTCCCCGTTTTCGTTTCCATCATTTGCTAACCAAGCTGAAAATTCTGGGTCAGGATTACTTGACGCTTCTGCAATTTCATGGAAAATAGCAGACAACATTGAATCAACTCCGATATCCCCATTTGGAGACTTTAAGCTATTTCTCACTTGGCATCCATAACGCATACTTGATTCACCGCACGCCAAAGGATTTCCTAACCAAGCATATTTGAAATCTGGTATTGCTGGATCAATCACACCAGGGGCAAATCCGTTTTGAACATCAAATTGGTTGGATAAAACGCTGTAGTGATAGCCGCAGGCATTTGTACAAGACTCTCCTTCAAGAGTTTGGTCGTCAGTCATCAACAAATATATTGCGTTCGCATCAAATGGCAAATCTCCTCTTTGAATATAACGGTTGATGATTACAGGAACATCGTTTACGTTTTCTGATAGATAGTTGGTTACGAGAGTGTATGGATTGTTGAGGTACGAACCAAAGCTGCCATAGTCATTCACTTGATTACCAAGAGTAACAGTGCTGCTAACATTCACAAGTTTGTTATTCACAATATTGTAGTAGCTTGATGCTACTTTCCAAACACCAGATTTATCCAACCCTTTCAAGAAATCTGTGATAATGTCCTTTTGATACTGCTTCCAGTTCTTTCCATACCAAACGATATGGACGGTAATTGGATTTAGCATTGAATGGCCCCCAGGAATATAATTGATATCCTCTTGATGCGGATTGTTTCCAAAATTGGTATTTCCAACCGGAACACTTTTGAAAGGCACAGTCGATAAAGCCAAAGTATTGACAACTAGTAGATTGCTGAATAGCATTAGCAGTACATGTATGTTAAATTCCTACTTTTATTAATCTATTCGTCAATATTTACATTACGTAAATATTGACAGTTGTAAATATTTGCCAAAATAATCGTTCACATTAGAGGTGGGAATTATCAAATATAGTGAAAATTTATTCTAGTTTATAGTTTAGCAAGCAGGTAATTCACAGGTTGGGCCGACATGGTTTGCTGGAATGCAAAGACCACTTCCAGCAGCATTACATGCAACAACATCCATAGGTTCAACAGTGAGACCATGGAACCCTTTGAAACCACTTGGGAATTCACCAGCCAAATTCTTTGCATTTGCCAAAGTCAAGTATACCAAGTTGTCGAGGTTCCCGAAGCCAACTGGAAGAGTTCCGTTAACAGCAGTGTTATAGACACTAAATTGACGAAGTTCTTGCAATTTAACAACTGATTTTGGAATAGGGCCAGAAATACCGCTGTTTCCAAAGGTTAACTTTTGCAAGTTTTTCAAGTTTCCAATACATTCTGGGATACTTCCAACAATTCCCTTGTTTCCACTGAATGAAATAACTTCAAGGTTGGTCATTTTACACACATCGTTTGGAATTTCACCAACAAGGTTGTTGTAACTAAGGTCGGCGATCGTAAGTCTTGGGAAGTTTGCTCTAATGAATTTAATAGTATCAGCAATAGTTCCGTTTACTTGGTTTGATCCAATTTCGAGAGCATCAATATGTCCGTTGGAGCAACCGGCGAAACCAGAGTTGCAGCAGTCAGGTCCCAAATTAGCATGAGGAACTAATTGTTGAAGGGCAGCACATTCAGCCTTTGGTACTTTAGAGGTTGCGATAGGTCCACAGAACTGTGTGTTTGGATCCCACATTTGTTGCTAAATTAAAAATTGAATACAATAAAGTAGTCTCTTTCGTTCCAGTGTTGGTTGACATAAATACCATCTTTTCGAATAACGCCAGAACCAAAGATATAAGCACAGTTATCACCGTTTTCGTTTCCATCAACTGGTGATCTCCAAGCAGATAATTCATAGGAAGGATCAGGGTTGGATGAAGCTTCAGCAATTTCGTGGTAAAGAGGAGACAACATCAAGTCGATACCAACATCACCGTTTGGTGATTTTTGCAAGTTTCTGGTACCACAGGCGTATGGCCAGAACGGACCACAAGCATTAGCATTTCCAATCCATGCATATTTAAAGTTTGCAAAGGATGGATCCATTACACCAGGCTTGGCCCCGTTAGTAGTGTAGAATTGTTCAGTCAAGACGGATCCGTGGTATCCACAGTACGATTTACAGAATTGACCTTCAAGAGTTTGATCATCGGTTAAAACAAGATACAAGGCATTGGTATCGTTTGGTAATTTACCAGCCTTGATAAAGTTGTTGATGATGTATGGAATATCGTTGGAATGAGCTACGGTTGGGTTTGCTTTCAAGTAAGTAGCATTGTTAATATAAGAACCAAAGCTGCCATAGTCATTCACTTGCTTGCCAACTTTAATTTGGTTGGTGACAAATACCTTGTCAGTTCCATTGACATTGGTGTTGTAGTATGAATGAGGAATCTTCCATGCCTCAGATTTACCCAAGCCAGACAAAAAGTCGGTGATGATATCTTTTTGGGCACGCTTCCAGTTTTTACCGTACCAGACAATGTGTAAATCCATTGGCTTTACCATTGAGTGAGCGCCAACGTTATATTGGATGGATTCATCGTGTGGGTTGTTGCCAAAGAAGACGTCAACGGTATCCGTGGCTAACACAGCAGTTGAAAGGAGACTGGAAAAGAGCATATCAGGTGTAGGAAAATGTGCCTATTTATATCTAGGGGTCCGGGACCAACATTCCCAAAATAGAATTCAGCGAAATCTAAGAAACGAAAAAGCTTTCAAGTTTCGACCAGTTCAACAGGAAAGGAGTTGCCTTGGCTTCCAGCTACGTTATTTGAGCCGTCCCCATTATGAAAACTATATACCAGGATTGATTCCTTTCACTAGCTGTGACCTAGGTAAAACCAACCATGCGAGTGGCGACTCTAATCTGGGCACCCGCATTCTCAGCAGGTACCCCATTCATCAATGCCAACCTTAAACACATTGCTGAAGGTTCACAAATTCACTTTTTAGTTCAAAACGTAAATCTCTCTTAACCGAGTCCAAGCGTGGTCTTTGTTTTCCTGCATCTCAATTTGCCTAGATATCAATTCCGGATAAATAAAACCAAAGAAACAGAGACTTCCGTTTTTGTACAAATCAATTTCGATAATGTGATTCGAAAAAGGTCACCTTGCATTAGTGTTACTATCACAAACTGTTACTATCACAGAACCACAAACTGTTACTATCACAGAACCACAAACTGTTGACGGCAGATATTGCGCTAGTAGCGGTGCAATACCTGATAGTTCAAGAGAATTGTCAGTAAGCATGAGCTGGGTTGACTTGACCCTAACCCTAGCTGAGAGGTTGTAAAATTTCAAATGCATCTCCATTCGCTGCCACTGGACATTCTAGAATTCAAAATCTTTTACTATTTGAAATACTGGGACTTGGTACACTTGTCATTCTCAAACAAGTACTTTTACAAAAGATTAAGACAAGTAAAGTTATTGGAAAAAGTAGAATCATGGCCAAATATAGATTTAAAGACTTGCGATCCAAGTGTACTCAGACTGTTACTGTCTTTTAAATGGAAATTTAACAAGATCAATGCAGACTCTGAGATCTGGATTAATCATGGAATTCCCAGTTGCTTTAGTCTAAAGTTGCACGTTGATTACAGTTCCGACATGCAGAGGTTGGCTAATCAATTGAAGAGTAACTCAGTTACAGAATTGTGTCTATCTGAAAACCCAAATCTGCCCACAGCAGATTTTGATTGTATAGTGCAACATCTTGGTAGAATGACAAAGCTACGAGAATTGAAAATGTGTAAAGTCAATGTAAATATGGGCATTTTAAATACCATCCAATCTCAACTTGTATTGTCCCATATAAATCGATTGGTTTTGTACAAGTGCGAAATTACAGACAAAATAATGTCAAAACTATCCCCAATTCTTTCATCAACCAAAATCAAGTATATGGACTTGAATGTGAATCACCTAGATGATGATGGGTTAGCGTCATTGGGAAAGGTCTTGCCAAAATCCAAAATAACGCATTTAAAAGTAAGCCAAAACGTATACGGTAGACCTGGTTTAGTTGCTCTAGCGAATGGATTAATAGGATCAGAATTAATTTACTTGGAGATTTATTCTCACCGAATGTTGACTGAAGAGTTTTCAGAGTTGTTTCAAGTACTACCAATGTCGAAACTGGAGAGATTGGAATATTCATCAGTAATACCAAGAAATACCGTAAACGCACTAATAGAAAACATTCCCAAGTCTAATTTAACATATTCTCCCTTTAGCATTGATTTGCAATACAAGAATAGATTCCTACAAAGCGTCTCGCAATCCAAAATAGTAGGAATGGTATTCTCAGCAGATGGTTCTTTAGGAAATCAACACGCAAGGATATATGCAAGCTTTATAAAGAAAATGAGGATTGAAAAACTTTGCATTTCTAATATGGCACATACTGGATTAGAACGATTACTGACAAATTTCAATAGCAATTTGCAAGAACTAGATTTACGCCATAATCGATTAGGCGATAATGGATTATTGATAATATCGAGGTACTTGCCATCAACAGTAAAGAAACTTGATTTATCGTTTTGTTTATTTAAAGATACTGGATTGAATTATTTAAAGAAACTCAAACTACACCAGCTAATATTACAGCATTTGTCAGTATCCAATGATACGATTGTTGGGTTTATAATGGCGGTAGGAAAGAGCATTTCTTTTCTCGACTTGTCGCATTGTACAATGAATACAGAGTTGATTACTCGGGTAGGAAGACGGTATCCGGTTATTATTGATTTGGAGTCATGTGATAGCTGTCCTCTTGGTGAAGTCTAGCATTGTAATTAGTGTAAATTAACGTTATTATAACATCTGTTTTGTTACTTTTTCAGCGTTTTGCAGAGTTTTTGAAAAAACTTGTTCAATCCTATGTTGACTCTGGGGGACTTGCCCTACGATATACTAGAAAACAAAATTTTCAATTATTTAAAAGGCTGCGACTTGTATTCTCTGTCACTGGCCAGCCATGAATTCCAGGAGCGCTTGTCTCCGATTCGAATATTAATGCGAATCGGAATTCCACCAGAAAGAATTTGGCCAACACTGCATATTTATTTCAATGATCACAATGCCAGGCTGCAGTTTGAAGTTACTCTGAAAAAGAGGTTTTGGTTTAAAGATATCCAGGAACGAATACCTTTATTGAATAGGATCAGTTGGGTGTTTCCAAAGATTGAAATGTTTTCATATTCGTTTCAGTACATGTGCAGATACTTGCCCAAATGTAGAGAGCTTTCAGTGGCAGTAGTAGAACAAATCAGTTACCGCAAGATGGAAAAAGCAGTCAAAAAACGACAACCGAACGAAATGGAAATTTATAGTAATGGGAAAATTACTGGTAGCAATTTGTGTAGAATGTTGACTGGAAATTGTCGCCTTGTCCGCTTGTCGATATTTAATGAATGCGACAGGAAAATTGCAGATACAATTGCACAGTTTTTACCAAATTCTCAACTTACTAATTTGGAATATGCACGTTGTCAACTAGCGGATGATGATTTGACTGAATTATTCAAAGCACTCCCGAAATCAAAGATAAAGTATTTGGATCTAAGTGAAAATCATCTGGCCGATCTTTCTAGCCTATCAATGATATTAAAAGATACAAATATTACATTTCTAGGATTAGCGGATAATTATATTGATGAAGCTGGAGTGAGAAACCTGTCAAAAGGCCTAGTAGGATCTAAACTCAAATCACTGGATTTAGAAAATAATCCAATGGATGATATTTGTGAATTATTGGATATTTTGCCATTCATTGAGTTGGAATCATTGTATGAGGATGGCGACGAAGTTTCACAAGAAGTCCTGATACGGAATTTGCCAAAATCAAAATTAAAAGAGTTACGGTTTGGATTATACGTGGAATACATGTCTGATTTCCTACTTGCTTCATCAAAATCAAAGCTGGAGAGTTGTTGTATATACACCGAAGAAGGAGACGAATGCTGTGAAATAATCAAATCTCAAATCAATAATTTCAATTTCAAAAAATTTAAAATAGACAGTATTTCAGGGTACGGTGTGTACAATCTTTCTTCATTAATACATACAAATTTACAATCACTGGACTTGGAAAACTGTCCAATTGAAGATGAAGGTATGCACACTCTATCTTTGTTCTTGCCTCATACCAAAATCCAAAACTTGTATTTGAACGAATGTGGGTTTACCGATATAGGAATTTCTTTAATCGTTTCTTGCTGGAGCCAAACCATGCTTGTTCATTTAGAAATGAGGTCGGAATTACTTACCAATTCTGGTGTTCAACTAGCGTTACACGCACTTTCAATTTGTAACCCATATTTACGGTATTTGGATGTATCTCTTGTTGAAAATGTGGATATACCTGCTGCTAAAGCTGTTGCTAACAAGTATCCTCACATGACAATAATATATTAATTTTTATCTGGTGAAAGAGCAAATGAAGGAACGTGAAAAGTTGAAGTTTTGCACCTGTCGGGCTTGAAAGGATCCAATCTATTTTGATATTAAAAGGAAGGCTCCATAGCTGTGTGGGATTAATTGTAAAGTTACAAATGGGAATATATTGACTGTATGTTTCCTAGTCTGAAAAAGAAGCGCATAACCTGCTTCAAAAAGTCTGACTTGCACCGTTCAACAAAATAAAATCCTTTTATATTTATACCCATACTCTATTACATGTTCCAACAATATCTACATGCAATTCACCACAGGATTCCGATTGAAATTCAAACCAGCCTCATACAAAAGTTCAGCGAAAAGAGGCTATAGAATTGGGAGCTACTGAACTTATTGAAACTCAAATCAAATGCTAAACTATTGCGCGCAGACCAGCCCAATCCTAAACAAAACCAGCACCACCAACCATAAACACTAGCATTCTGTTGGAAGTGGGATTATGTTCAGGTCTTCAATACAGTTATTCAAATAGACTAAAAGATTGTATATTTATAACCACTAGATTTCAACTCTAACGATCACAGGTTTTGTTTAAGTAACTATAGCTGAACTTAAGATCATCTTGGTACAGCAATGTGATATAATACATTTCAGGGTTAGGGT
>JADIIZ010000024.1:0-139625 GCA_027604345.1 Boothiomyces sp. JEL0866
GAAGTTGGAGCAATAGCCATATAGTGACCCAACTTCAAATCAGAGGCCAAGTTAACAGGATCTACCAGAACGAAATTCTATTATTTAATTTGAAAGTTACATTTCTCTAGAGCATGTTTACTCTCAACATTGAGTTATTCCCAGGTGATTTCTTTAGATTACATTGTGTTGAGCGGTCTCACAAGTGATATTTCTCTATAGCAAGAATTTCTATCTAGTGAGGGAAACCAAGACCTTCAACGGTTTTGCAATAAAGTTTTACCTAAAGATTTCTTGGTGAATTTCTTTTAATTCAACTCTATTTTTTCCAAAGGGATCTGAAATCGTGAATCTTCAAATGGACGCTATAGTAAAGGAACTAGTGAATCAGGATGAAAAAAATGTTTTGAAAATTGTGAAATCAGTGGACGCAAGGTAATTCCTCTTAATTCAGAATGTTGTGTGAATTCACCAGTGATCAGACCGACCCTCTTTCCATCATTTCGCCAGAAAAAGGTATCGCTTACCTGTACATTTTGTTGGCCCGAATGCGCTCCCAGCAGGTTGGCAATTTAGTTCATCACTTGATTCAATTCTCTCTAAATTTCAAAATTTCTACAGGGTTGTTGAAGCAGGTTAATCAAGAATTGTATGATCTAGTTCAACTTGTTCAAACTAGGTTGCCGCCAGATGTTGCATGTACAGCTATTGTGAATATCGCATGCCGTTGGGCAGACAGAAAGGAAGTTCCTTTAACCCTTGCCTCTGATTTAGCAGTCAGGTTGTGTCTTGAAACAAAGTCTTACCGATTAGCAACTAGTTTATTGGATATGCCGGTTACATATTTGAGTGAAGATTACGGTATAGATGCTAGCAATTTTCTGCTTTATCATTACTATGGTGGAATGATTTATTTGGGATTAAAAGATTACGAAAAAGCCATTGAATTCCTTTCCGTCACATTATATGTTCCAGGAAACGTAATATCACAAATACAAATTGAAGCGGTAAAAAAGCTAATTCTAATTTCACTAATCACCAACACTCAACACACATTACCAAAGCAACTCTCAGTAGCATCTCAAAAAGCTCTTTCAACCTCAACCTCAGCTTATTCATCATTTGCCGATGCTTTCCGTTCAGGATCTTCCAAGACTCTACAAAATGCATATACTGAGCATACTCAAACATTTTCAAGTGATGGAAATCTAGGTGTTGCAAAACAATGTTTGGATGCATTTGTAAGCTGGAGAATAATGCAATTGACAAAAACTTACATTACTCTTTCATTATCAGATATTGAAAGACAAGTAGGTGGTTCACTTGAATTTATACAGCCTTTAAATATCCAACAGAAACTAGTAAAAATGATCAAAGATGGACAGATTAATGCTAAAATTGATATGAAGGAAAAAATCATCCGGTTTATTGATCAAAAAACGTCTTCACCTCAAATAGAGCTCGACAATCAGCTTGCAAATATAATGAAGCTGGGTAATCAAATTGTAGAGTTTGACAGGATTGTCGGGAAGTCTAAAGCATACCTTTCCAACTCCAAGAATGACTTTCAAATGATGAGTGAAGCAGATGAAATGTTTAACTAATAAATACAAAGTTACAAATTATGTTGCTCGTACCTTTTCATCGTCATATTTTATGCGGAAATTCCACGAATGTTAAAGTGATAAATACTAAACAAAATTACAAATTATATTGCCCGTACCTTTTCATTCTCTTCAATCATATGCTCAATCACATCCCACGAACACATGACTTCCCCTTCTTGATTTACCAACTTTTCAATCTTTCCTGGTACATCGTGTCTGTCAATATACCTTCTTCGTGTTTCCTCTAACAGCCATTTAAATGTTTTTGGGGTACCATTCGGGCCATTATAGTACGGAATAGTAAATTTTGAATGAGACTTTTTCGGAGTACTGTATTCAACCTGAATTTTCCTTATTTTTGTTGGTTTATATTGCTGAACTGGCGTGAATTCAGTTCTATGCAAATCGGGAGTGTGAGCTTTTCTATTTATACGCGGAGTTCTAGGTAACGAATCGGCTTTAATTGGAGAAGATTGCGACATGAAACTTTTAGATTTTCTTGGAGGCGTCTGTTCGGTTCCAGGTATACTTTCCCGAGTGTCTGTTCTTGGTGGTACATTGCTTTGTAAATCAGGGCTGCAGCTATAATCAAGTGAGCTCGGTATCTGCATTCGGGATTCACTGCTTGTCTCTGATACATGTTGATATCTTGGGGCAGTATCGTGTACAATTTCCAATGTTTTTGGAGCAGTATTAGAGTTTCGCATTTCCAGTGAAAAGCCCGTCTTTCCCGATTCACCGACTGCCTTATCTGGAATAAAATTGACGACAGGGATATCCTCTGGAGTATTCATTCTAGGGGAAGAAGTGTAGCCTGAAAGCTGCCTTTTTGGTTTTACTAACGGTTCATCCAGATCATCGTCAAAACCTTGACTATCTGGCTTTTTTGGAACCTTTTGCTTTTCGCTACATTCAATACTGTCTCTCTCTCGTGGTGTTCCAAGAATTGTAGCTATATCAAATGTTATTTAATTACTACCTTCATTTATAACTTGCACATTATAGGATTCAATTGCACTCTCGAAATCTTGGTGGAACTTTTCATTCAAATCCTCATCATGAGAAAGTTTGCTGCGTTAGATGATATTAACCTATCGATAGTCTGCAGTTTATGCGGTACTTTTCCAGATCTTTCCTCCAATGAAGAAGAAGACTCTACAACCCTATTCAGGTTTCTTGTATTTCCCAAAATGGCAGAACTTGTAGTGGTTTCACTGGAAACAGGCGAGATTGCTCTATTGGCTTTTCTAGGTGTTTCTGGGCTAACGGCTGGGCTAGAGTCAACAGAAATTGTTCGAACTCTTCTTGTACCTTTTTGTTTATTTTTAGGGATATTGATTGAAATGAACGAGTCCTGGGAGGAAACTTGTATTGGATCGTCCGCCACCATATTTTCGATTGCTTCATTTTCATCATATACTTGCTCAAACCCAGCTATTTTCCTTCTTTTGGTTGAAGCTAGTGCCATTTCTGTCTCCTCTGCTGAGACGGGTGATTGCGGTATTTCTTTCTTCATACGTTTCGGGGATTTGGTCAATTGGAAATCCTCCTAAACATTAAACCAATAATACATCCATACTATTGGAATACTCGATTTCCTCCTGGATATCTGAATCTTGGGATTCACTACTCAAAGGCAGTTTATTTCGGATCCTTTTTATCCTCAGATCATCAATATTAACTAAATCCTGTAAGTTGTAATACAAGTGCAATTCGCGCAATTTCATACATGCCATCTCCTCATCCTGTAAATTGCCAATTTCCTGACATAGCAAAACAATTTTTTCAAGTTGATTCTCGTATGGTTGCCTGGACGACTAATATTAGAATAAAAACACCCCAAACCCACTTGCGGTCATTGCCTCGTACAGTCTAAATCTAATATCAATTTCTTCATGCGTGGGTCCTTTAAATGTTTTCAATCCTTCCGTCAAATACCTTTCTGCCTCGGGATATTTGTCATCCAACAGTACACTTTTACCTAAAATTAGCAATATGGAACCCAAATTGAGCAGTATTTTGCCGATTACTTCAGTTGATGATCTTAAATCTGTACAAATCTTCTTTTGCATTAGAAAATCTTGCGCTGCAGCTTTGCCCATACCACATTCCCTATTATTAAATCCAAAAATACAGTTTCAACATTCCTCTCTCTTCTAGAAACCCTGCTTTCGCTCTGGCATTCTTATTTTGGTCAGTGCGGTCTATTCTAACCGATAATATCTTAATTTTATCCATATTTTCCAGCAAGTGATTCAAAAACTCCATTTTATCCTAAATTTAAACGAATGTACATTCGCATCTGCCAATAAATCTTGTGCATCGTCCTCCTTTACCATGCTAATGTATGTTTTCAAAATATTTTTAGCTTCCTGAAATTGAAACAGCTTCTCGTAACGTAGAATATTTTCCCACATAGATTTCGTCTCTTCAATCCTGTCGTTCATTTCATGTCGAAGCCTCTGATCTTCCAGTCCAAACTTTAGAGCTTTTTCATACTCCCGTTTAAGATCATAGCACAGAGCCAAGTTACAATAAGCAACAGCAGACTCTTCAATTCTTTCTGGATTAGATTCAGATACTTTTTTTCTTGTGAAGATCTAGTGCACGCGAGATTAATTCTATACTCTTGTCGATATTTCCCATATATTTTTCAGTGATACCCAAATTCACGAGCAAATCCCCTTTGATCCGCTCTTTTTCATCTGAAGGTATCTTTAGTAATCTGAGTAGGTTATTAGCTCGAGTGAGTAATTGCTGAGCAAAAGTAAAATTGGAAGTGACGCCGGTATTCTCTCTTTCTATTTAAAGGTGAATTACCCTTTCACAATATAAGCTAAAGCGAGCTCCAGTAAAGAGTCCACATGCTCATCTTCCTGCTGTAAATACTGTGCCAACTCGCTCCACTCATTACCAAACTTTATGGCTAATTCGTAATCCCCCATGCTGTGTTAGTCAATCTCTACTTTCTTGTGGCAATAACCAGATTCTTGACGGCGCTTTGATTAGGGATGAATTACAAAAGTTCCTTTTCTTGATCCTTCATTTTTTTGGAATATTTCAACAGTTCATTCGCATGCTGGATAGTTTTAGGCCTGCATTATTTCGATTTACCAATCCTGAGTTCCTGAAAAGTTGTCCACCAACGCTACTGTCGATTTCAAATATTCTTCATTATCTCCATGCGCAAGAGCGAATTCCTTTTGTCTTAATAACTGTTTTATTTCCTTTTGTATCTTGGGAACTGTTCCTAGACTGTAAGTTACTTTTCGAGTCATTTTGATTTCAAAAAGAATTCGGACATGGACAATTGGAATTGGCCAGAATTTGACAGGCAATTAAACTAATCTATAGAGTAGCAAAACCGAAGAATTGCTTTAATCTGGTGGATTCGAGTCCAGATTTAAGATTGAATTGGCAGAGGCCACCGAATTAAACTCTGTAATAATTTCGTATTAATGTAGTCCTCGCCCAAATATTTTTGGATCTTCCATTGTTTGCTTTAATATTAATTTTTAGTTTTCGCCCACCCATTTTCATTTGACATGTCAGTATTTTGTGTACACAACGAAAAAGAATTTCAGATTGAATTGAACGACAAAGCAACAGTTTCGCAAGTAGTGGAGCAGCTCAAATCTCAGATACCTGAAAATTCAGGAAATGTTTTGAAATTGTACAACGTTGATGGAACTCTAATCCCAATAGGTCCAAATATGCCATCAAACACTCAAAATAAAAGATATAAACTAGTCGCATCTGCCAGTAGGTCTGATTAATACCAGGTGAAAAACCAAAACTTGCCTCGCAAAGCATTCTTTCAGATGTCAATTTTGTAACAAAGAAATTTGAAGTAAATTCACTCCCTAACCATAGCATTTCAGTAAATTCGCAGATTCGAAATACAAGAAACAAAATATCGTATTAAAACCCGCGATTTCCAGAGTCGAATCGTTGATTAAAAAGTCCAGGCCGTTTGAAGAAGAAAAGCAAATATCTTTTTCACCTGATGTTTACGAAAAGCTCAAATCTGTAAATTTTGAAGTTTGGAATTTCGATGAAGACGCTCTACAGCACTTTTTGCTGCACTTTTTCATTGATATGAGCTTTGTTTCTCATTTCAAATTGGATAGAGCCGCTTTATACAGATTTTTATCGACTGTTAGAAAGGCCTACAACAAAAATCCGTTTCATAACTTTAAGCATTGCTTTTGCGTCACTCAAATGGTTTATGTATTGTTGCACATGAGTAATTTGGATAAACACCTGAACATGCTGGAAAAATTTTCATTGCTTGTTTCTGCATTAGGGGTAGTTTTGTCTAATTTTAGCATGACTTGGATCATCCTGGTTTGAACAATGCCTATCAAACAAACGCGCTGACTGAATTAGCCATTACATATAACGATATTTCACCTTTAGAAAATCACCATTGCGGTACCATATTGTTAACGTAGCAACTCTGTTTTCTCTTTTAAGATATCCAGAATTGAATATTTTGGCGACACTTTCTACGCAAGAGTACAAGGATGCTCGAAAAATCATTATTGGGTGTATTCTAGCAACTGATATGGGTAAGCACTCGGAGTGTATTGCCAAGCTTCGTGAGGTTGGTCAGAATTTTAAGATTGACGATCCAATCCATAGAACTTTGGTAAAGAGATGTTAATTTCAGCTTATTCAAACTATTCTCAAGTGTGCTGACATTAGTAATGAAGTTCGACCAAGCAAAGTGTCGGAACCTTGGGTGGACTGTCTGCTGGAAGAATTCTTTGCTCAGTCCGACAGAGAAAAGGAAGAACACTTACCTTTTGCTCCATTTATGGATAGGGATAAAGTTACAAAGCCAAGTGCTCAAGGTAAGTGTTGTACTAAACATAGTTGGCTTTATTGGATTTGTCTTACTGCCTCTCTTTGATGACACCAGCAAACTGGTCCCTGAATTGAAACCGCTTATTGATAATATCCAGAGAGCAAAGGAATATTATATGAATGCAAAGAATAAAAATTGAGTTTTCAACAAGTAGTATTTGGCTTTCCAAGCAGAACGCGTAGTTTTTACCTTCAATGTTAGCGCAGGAGCTGATGCCTTCTAATATGGAATCAACCCAAGCCTATTTAAATATGATGCCGAAATTAGATTCATTTACATCAGACTCTTCTAGACAAAGCAGGTTTTTTAACGATTCAGATTCAAATAGTTCAGCTCGAGTTTCACAGTCCAGCTTTGCGGAATACGCTGGGAGCCTGGTCAGTACAATTGGATCTTGGGATGAGACAGAGCAGGTTGCCGTTATATTCATTTAGGATTATGATGTGAAGGCAACGCGCGAAGTAACAGAAATGGTCGAACAATTGAATAACCTACTATACAAAGACTATCAAAGTACTATAGAGGCCGGAGAAATATTAGATGAATGCCAGCAATGGACATTGTTATTCCCACATATCCGGTATTTCTTTCTAATATAGACTTTGTGGTTTTCAAATGATTCCAACAAAAGATTCAGGTTTTGAAATGATGTCCGCTCAAGACGCACGATCATCGTCTCCCTACTTTTTCTTGCCCCTTCGTTCTCAGGATATAAATATTCAAATGCAAATACAGGGTCACCACCTGGATTCAGTATATGTTCGAACCGTTGCAGACACAACTTCAGATGAAAATCTTGAAAAAGATTCTAGCGAATGGAATCTGACATCTACAATTGACTGGTCGGATACTGTAGTTAGGGAATTCATTCCGCGTATAAAAGAATTTAATGTTGCTAGATGGTAGCCTTTACTAAACATAGGGGGGTTTTTAAATTGCAAATAGAGGAAGATGTGCATGACAGAAGCTCCACTCCTACTCCAGATCATCCACATCAAGAACCAAAATACGAAAACTCTTTAAGGTATAATGTGAAACTGTTGAAAGAGGGCACTGGGGATATAATAGCGATGAGAAAAACACTTGAAACGTTAGCAGTATATCACAGCTCAAATGATTTATTTGCATTGCAGTCGGATCAAATTGGAAAAACAAAAAATAATTCCATAATTCTCCACACCTGGAAATCATCCAAATTTCCCAATGAGCTAAATATACAGCAAATTACATTTGATAGCCAAAATCCCACCTTTTCCTTTGATTTCAGATTGGGATTACTGGATTTTATGAATCAGTTTAAGGGATTCAACGTGATTGAATATCGGTCACCATCTTTTCAAAAATTTATTACGAAAAATCAAGTTGACATTATCCACGATATCGAGCGAAAGAGATGTAATTTGAATGTAGTTGAGACTGTTGATGGGCTGGTTGATGAGTTTTTCGCTTTTGATTCAAAGTAGGTCTTGATAACCGTAGAGTGATGGATCCAAAGAGGCCTTACTCTGCCGACAGTGGAAATATGGTACATGAAAGTATGAAAAAAGATTTGATCCATTCGATATTTGATGATCTATGGTCTGAAGTGTACCCAAAATTTCAAATTTTGATTGAGCAGTTTGCAAATAGTAACTGAAGGGTAACGGTAGATTTAGCACACAGTGTTTCGCATACTCCTGAAAATTCTTCTCAGATATTACACCCATATGAAACGAACTCTGAAGGCGAAGATTCCGACGATGATTTGTTGAGTGCCATAACAATACGGCCCATCCCATTGCAGAAACGAGGTTCATCATCAAGAGTGCGCTCCGAAATACCGGGGTTTCAACCTCTGAATGGAGGATTGGCTATTTTGGAGTCCAGACCAACATCGGCAAAACCATTACAAAGACCTGCTTCAGCAAGATCGAACCTCAGTAGACCAACCTCTGCTAGACCACAGGAGCCTACACCGTTAAGGACGCAACTGAATATCGCCAAAGGAGGAAGTACTTGGAAGAGAAGTTCCACTGGATTCAGATTAATGCCGCTGGTTACTTCAGGCCAAAATGGAATGAATGACATGATACATGTTACAAGTTTACCAATTAATCAACAAAAAGCATCTGTTACGAACTGGGTTCCCCCAACAAGCCAGTCTCAACATTTAGGAAAGAAATTACCACCAATTAAAGGAATCATGTCTAGTTTAGATACATTAGATGCACCAAAAGTAATCAAGCATAACGTTAGGTCCAAAAGCATGTCAACTTTGATCCAACGTTAGATCCAACAGAAGTACAAAAAAGAGTACCTTCTCCTCGTCCATTTTCAGCAAGAAGACAGATTTCATCACCTTTTAGAACAAGAACTGTTCCACTTTCTCGCCCCCATACTGCAATTAGCGATCGAGTACGCATTACTAACAATTAGAATATTTCTGGCACATCAAAGATTTCCTATAAAAGGACTTCTCAAATTCAATCAGAGGAAAAGCCGTTTAGTCCAGTAATGGGAGTTCGAATGTCTTCAAACAATCTAAAGTCTAATGTTCGTAGAGGTAGATAATATAATAATATTTATTCGCTTCTTTTTGCGGCAGCCTCGATTTGCGATAATCGCCTAGCCAAAGTAGAATACTCTACTGGCAGGTCATATTTTTTGTCCTACAATCAAAAATTGAATTACTTTGACTTGGTTTAAAGTTTCAGTTGAATCAAGCCCTTCTGGATCGGTGACTTGCCTGGATTTGTCCAAAATGGTTGTTGACGCTCTGTAAGGAGTTTGCTCTGGAACATCACAACCAGAGGAAACATTTGACATTGTCAGTTGCTTTTCAATTTTCTTTACACAATCACGAACAGAAGAGTATTCAACCTGGTCACTGTATTCTACCTTGTCGCTTATACTAACTTTTCTAGAAGGCGTTTTGGGAGGGCCTTGGACTGAATCATCGGTGCTTTGTCTGCGCGGGAAGTAGTCTTGGACTGCCATATCAACTGGAGATGTATACTCTTCTCTTCCTGGGTATTGAGAAAATGGATTGTATCTAAAACTTACGTGATACAAGTCTTCAAACAGTCTCTGCAATATTTGTACTTCTTCAACTGGTTTATATTGTGACCTTCTGCTTAGCAATAAATCAGCATCTGTGATTATATTTAAAAACATGTCAACAGATAGTATAAACTTTTTGGTTGCGGATTTAAAATCAGTCTTTCTAACAAGATCTGGTTGTCGCACATTTGCATTTGGCTTGTTTCTAAATTTGATTTTCAGAGTGTTAACTCCAGACATGAATTTTCGTGCCATGGTAGAGGTGATTTGATCCAAGTGATACTGGTTTTCTTTTGGTTCTGGGTGAAACAAGTTGCTTTTCTTTAGAATGTAAAACATTTCATTGAGTGTGTCAATAATGTTTATGAATGCATTCAGGAATCTGCCATTGGCATTTACGTTCATATGCCCAATCCAAATGGCGGCAAACAAGATGGAGGTTTCAAGAGACCTTAGCGTCTCTTGAAGTTCATGAAAATATTCAGCGCAGTTCTCTTCAGTCAAGAAAGAGTTTCCAGACAAGACTGCGTCGCTCATCATATAGATTGTTGCCACATTATTTGTCATTCGCTGGCATTCTTCTAGCACAATTTCCCTGATACAGAACCAGCCAAAGTTTTGCAATTCTCGTTTTGGGACTCCAAAATTAATATTGCAGGCTCGCTCTTGTAGGGTATCGCGAATCATAACCAGGTTGACATTGTTTCCTGTAAATTTGCCAGATACAATTCCGACACTAGAGTTACTGTTTTCTTACCTCTGGCCCATTTTGCCAATGAATTTGATCATATCCAAGATGTACATTTTGGGAATTGACGCGAACTATAATCAGTCATTCAATGTAATATCAACCATCAACCCATACTTGTTGAGGTCATTGAAAGAGGAAATGATTTCAAATAAGGTTTATTTATAAGTCCATTGACCAGGAAGCGGTTCCTCTTGCAGTGATTCCCATGGCTAATTTAATCTCCAGCTACCTTGTTTTCTTCCATGATATTAATCAGTTTCAATTCTTCATGTGCTTGTTCAATTAGTTCTTCCATCTAGAATTAAATTCAAAAACCTGTCCAAGTTGAAATTCATCTTCAATCTTTTTCAAATCTTCAGTCTTTTCAATGAAAGCAATTCGCTTGCTGAAAAGAGCCAGTGTTCCTTGGCGGTATGCGCTTGATTCTGGAAATCGTTGTAGGGAGTGAGTAATTCTGGAGTATAGTGAGAGTAATTCCGGTCTAGCAGAGTGATGTACTGGCAATCCAACTATTCCAGTAGTCTGTAAATTAATAAGTATTAACTGCTTTGGTAGCTTGTAAAAGTCGTGAGAAAACCCTCATTTGTGATGATTTGCGAAAAAACTTTTTTGTAGTTGGTTTCCCTTGGTTGATAATTGAGTATTCAGAGTGAACAGTGTCTGCTGGAAATATGGAGGAATCCCTTCCAGTAATATTAGTATTGCGAGTACCAAAAACTTGAAGTGCACGGTGAGTCTCTTATGCATGAGGCGGTTGGATGAATAGAGTCTACAAGTCGTATCTGCAACTTGTGAGAATAGGTGTTATCGTTGGATGTATGCTCTGTCAAAAACATGGATATTTTTACCCTCAAAAAAGCAATGCCAATTCTGATTGCTGTGGGAGGTAACTATTCCTCAATATAGGTGCAAGCTGCTCAGGTAGATTTAATATTTATGCAGGAAAATCAACTCTAACTAATTGCCTATCATATTTATTTGAATCCGCGATCATTCATCAAGACCAATTTTACAAACCCGATAGCGAAATACCTGAACTGAATGGACATGCGAACTGGGATTGCCCCCAAGTATATTATCCTAATCCAGGCAATTGATTTTAATTCATTTCTTGGTTGTCTTCAGAACGTAAAGTCGGGGAAACAGCAACTTGGTAACCTCAGCTAACATAGGTATCTAAAACTAACCGCAAGAACACAAAGTAGGGCCAAATCGGCCAAAGATGACGCACGCAGATGTATTAAATACAAACTCTAGAATCAACGAATTGCTAACAAGATTAAAGCCAATTCACGAAAAGAATCCATTTGTATTCATTGATGGATTCTTGTTATATACTCACAAGGAGTGCATGGATACCTACAATGTTCAAATATTCCTCCATGCACCGTTTGAAACGCTAAATAAGCGTAGGAATGAACGCACTGCGTATGTTACTACTCAAGGTACTCTAGTTTTTATTAAGGCTCCTGGGTAGATCCTCCACAGTATTTTGAAAAAGTAGTGTGGCCGGAATATCTGAAAAATAATAAGGAAATGTTGAACCATGTACAAGATCCAGACGATAAAACAATTGTGATCAATTCTCAAGACTTTGGCGTTGAACAAGTGACTATAGCTGCACTCGAACACTTGAATAAGCTATTTGAAGAGTAACATTAATATAGTGGTTTTTATTTCCAATCAAATGCCCGTATGTCTTGCAATACTGAAACAGATCTAAAGTTAGCACAGTTTACCTTATAGAGTCGTGGGGATATTCTTTCTTTACAAGATTTGAAAGTACTCTACTGGGTCCAACCACAACCCAGTCGAATACAAAATCATCTTTTGCGTATTGAATACACCTCTGCCAATTGACAGTTTGCACAATTTGCTTTTTCAGCAGCTTGCTGATTTCTTCTGGAGATACAAACTTTGATTAGTAACTACAGTACTGGCTTTGCAGTCACGTTTGATATAACTTCGATTTTTGGTTCTTTAAAAGATATGGAGTCTAACGCTGGTCCCATGATTTCTGCAGCTGGCTCCATCAGACTACAATGGAATGGTGCAGAAACTGGCAGAGGTAATGACCTTCCGGTGTATCCCTTGGAGTGGAAAACTGAAGCTGCATATTCAACACCTTTTTCAGTCCCGCTGAGTACAATCTAGATTAATTCTGATTTACTTGAGTTCGTGAATTTATATTGGCGATTTCAGCAACTTCACCCGGCAGTGATCTAGTTAATCTAGGCATCAGCTCTTCTATTGCGTCCAAATGATCTCCGGTAACAATTAAGGCTCGCATCGCAGTTGCTTTGTTATTAACACTTTTCTGCATTGCTTCTCCCCTTAATCTAACCAATCTAATTGCATCCACAAGACTATATTATTGAAAACCAACCTTATCGCACCAGTAGCAACTAAAGCAGAGCTGTGGTTAACCAAATATTACTATTCTCCCAAAGAATGACCCATCGCATAAGTACACTTTTTGATATCAAATCCAAAGTCCTCTTCCAATACTCTCAATAATGCAATGGAATGACATAGGATTGCTGAGTTAATTCCGAAACTACCTGGTTGCGCATTTATAGTAGATGTTAGTACATTTTGAGGTCCTTCAAACATAATATTTTTCAGCCGTAGCCCCAAAGCTTCCTCGCATTCGTCAATAACTTGTCTTGCAGATGCGTACTCTTTGTATATATCTGCTCCCATTCCTACATGCTTATTTAATTTCCAATTACTTGCGCTCCTTGTCCTGGAAATAAAATTGCAACCTTTCTCGAGGAACTAGTGGGATATGATGTTGACTGTATTAGCAACTATTACTGTGAGCTTCCTTTTTATTGCCCGGTTCATTGTTATGGGGTGAAATCTACTAGGCATATGAAAAATGGTAAGTCGGATGGGTCACCTGATTGGTGTGGAATGTGAAGAGAACAACCGCGAAAATATTCTGTCAACGGTAATAGCTACACAAAAGATTTATTAACAAATATTTTCAATATACTCAAGCTCGAGTTTCGGTAGGAATTACCTCAAATGTCTTTGTTTTTTTATGGTTGATTTTGGTTACATCAGTGGACTGATCAGGCTTTTGAGAACGGTGCAGTTTTTTGATATTATTGAGGATGGTTGTCACCTCTGCGGCAATACCAGTGGTACTAGTTGGTCTTTCCTGATCACGGGTAGTTACTGGCGCAAATACGTTCTCGAACAGCTGAATATTACCCGTATTCAAGACATTAAACATTTTTGAGAATTCAAATTGAGTTTGAGAGATACCAGAGGAAGCCCATAGTGGACCATTGTTTCCGTTATCTCTATTGAGTGACCAGAATGAAAGCAGACCCAGCCATGGGTTTTGCTGTGCGAATTGAATCAATTGAGCACCATTAGCTAATGAAAACACTTCTCCTAGTACGTCATCATTGCCAATCATAATTGTTACCCCAGCTTTAAAGTTTGACAATCCCGAAGATTTGCCTTGACTGTAAATTGCTTTTGCAGCCTGGATAGCGTAGGATGCCATTTGAGTCATTCCCTGCGGAGCATAGTAGCTACCAAAGTCAAAAGCCATACAATTTAAAACTATATGAAAAATAAAGTACCATCATAGTGTGCCCCATACTTTGCAGCGCTTGTCAAAACTTGTATTCCTGAAGCAATCAATCCGAATGGAGTGCACGGTAGAGTTGCTGATACGATCAAGCTTGGGTTGTTCTGTTTTAGAATTTTGATCGCCTGCGATCGGACATCATTTGCAGGGGCATTTGTAACCACATCCCCTTCGATATCGAAATCAATGCTTTTTGCCTTATACAAGTCAATTACCAGCTGATACTTTGCAGCCAATTGTACTGGATCGGAAGTGACCACTGCCAATTCCACGACTAAAGTTAAATTAAATTACTGTTGGCACCACCAAACCCAATGGTTACATCTCCTCCAGCAGCTCTTACTGCATTGATTTGATCAATGAAATACAAATTGGACTTGTCAACCAAGACTTGGTTACCCCATGCTGGATTTCCAAAGGCATCAGATCCAATGAACGCCAAAGTAAAATGATTCAATCCTATGGCTTGCTGAATAGACGCTATATCGATAGTAGGGTACATTAATACATCACAATATGGTGAAAACATTTGTCCTTGTGATTGGGGCACAGCTGTTGGGGCTGTAGTGTGAGTTGCGGTGTGCGATTTGGTTGAAGTCGTTTTAGTTACAGTTTTTGTAGCAACTGCCTTTGAAGTAGTTTTAACAGTAGGGTTTTTAGTAGCTGTTTTTGACGGTGCTGGTTTTGTCGTTGTTTTGACAGTGGGCTTTTTTGTAGTTGTATGTGTTGGAGGTTTAGGGATAGGTGCTCCACCGCATCTGCCATACAATGGTTGACAACCTGCTCCGCAATAATCTGAACTTGAACCACACCAACCTAATATTAGTATGGTTTACCCCATTGGGAACAACAATATGTAGGAGGACACTTTACACCAGAACCGCAGTTTCCATATTGAGCTATAACAAGTTGTAATATTAATGGTAATGCAAGGACCCACATTAATTCTACCAGTCCTTAATAACCCTGCATTTTATATTTATTTTTTTAATCTGTCATACGCCATCTATATTAAATTAAAACTGGAAATTAAATTATCAGCAATCGGAGTAACGAAAATCAATCAATGATATAAATTAAGCGTCTACTATCTATCAGCTGAAATATGCTTTGTGCAACCGGGGTTTATATTGCAAGTCTGGCCCAGCTTGTACGCAATTTGAGCACTCATAAATCCCAGGAATTTATAGACTACACCCAGGAATAGATGCCGTTGTAAATTGCAAGAAAATACTTTATTGAACATAGTAATCAACAAAAGCTGCTGTTGATTTCACCTTTGCATCTGGGCTTGTTTTATGTTTGGAAAGTGCGTCTTTCAAACCCATTAATGCAGCTGTCTCATTGAGTTCTGGAGATCCATTCAGCAAAGTACCAAGGGACACTATGATTCGAAGCACAGTTTCATTATCATTAGCAACCTTAAGCAACTACAATTAATCAGGTGTTACAGTAAGGGAAGCTTCAAGCAAATCAACAGCAAAAATTTCATTTTTGGGTTGCTTGGCATACAACACAGAGAGGCTAAATAAGATAGATCTTACTTTAAAAATAATGATGCCAAGGCTAGATGCAGATTCTTGTTGCTAGTTTGTTCTGATAAATGTTTTACTCTTCCAACAATCAATTCTTTTGCAGCAAACATTTGCTTTGCGATATCTGAGTGTGCAAATGAATTTGCATACGTGCGAAGAACTAGCATCAAATTAGTTTCTGTTTGTTTTGCAAGAGTGCTAGAACTTAAATCTCCGAGAGAGTTCCAAAGGGAATCCATTATTATTGGCGCATATTCCACCACTTTCGGAGTCTGTAGTACTATTAAACGTAGCAAATCAATTCCTGGAAATCGCTTATCTTCTGGCCAAATGAATATCAAAGTATTTAATAGTTCCGCATCAGTAGAGGAGTAGGTCTTACTCACAGTTCCTTTTTCAACACTATCCACTAAATTTTTCAGACTAATTAATTCAGTGCTCGACAAAACCCTAGAAACACTTTCTTGATTAAACTGTTCAATTTTTGTTAGCAGAGCCTTAAAGTTGGCAGTCTTGAAAAATGCATATTCCCGCATTGGAACCAAATCCGATGTTGGTTTTGTATCTGGTGGAACATGTCGACTAGTCCCTGTAAATGGATCCCCTCTTCGAATTGATGGGCCTCTTGGAGCAGGTGCACCACCTCCTGGGACATATCTATTTCCGCCAGTGAGCGGATCTGCATATCCAGAGTTTGGTGCTTCTCCCAGGGTAACATCTTGGGCATTTGTAATAATAAAGTTTGCAATTTCTTCCAAAAAATCTTGTGATAGTTCGTTGGCATTGATAAAATCTTGTGCGGCCATGTATGGATTGTCACTCGAATTATAAGGCAATTTCAAATGAGGTGCTCCTGGTTGAATTTCCACATCAAAGACATAATCGTATTCTTTTCCAAGATACACTTGCTTTCTTTTGTTTCCTACAGCGTCTACTACTTCTCCAACTTTCTCCCAAGTTCCTTTGGATCCGCTCCACTAATGTTATCAAACAGTTTACTTGGTAAGCTTCCACTACATTTCCAACTCTGACCATTTTTATTTGGCCCTCTTTGGAACCAGGTTGATCGAGAGCTTCAGGTCCAGGCAAATCATCCTTCTTAATATCACCAACTTGATTTGACGGTATCGAACTTGCTGATAGAGACTCTTCGTATGCCTTGGGTTAATTTCTAATTACTTGAAGTTCTTCCGCCGAAGCTACTCTATCTGATGATTGGGTAAACACACGAACAAACCCATCACTACCAGCAGCAAATATATCCCCAGAGTCAGCAACAGCAACTGACCACACTGACACACAAGGTTGAATTAAGCACTGGAATTCTGCCTTCCCTTTCCAAATTCTAACAGTTCTATCTTCACCACTAGATACTAAATCTCCTGAAGGTAGTCTAGCGAGTCCATATACAAATGAATTATGGCCATGAAGCTCATAAACCAGTTCGCCATTGTTTTTCACCACACGAATAGTACTAGTTTAATTTTCCATTACCCATCATTTGAAGTTGAAGCTATTCCAATGTTTGGAATATTAATCAAGCTTCTCACCACGTCTGAATGGCCTTTGATGGTTCTAATTTCCATACCGTTATTCCAAATCTTGATGGTCTTATCAGCAGAGGCTGTTAAAAACGTGCCTTCTCCAACTGCCAACACACCCCATACAGCAAATACGTGTCCTGCAAGGGTCGAAATGCACTTTCCGTTTCTCCATACTTTGGCAGTTTTGTCCCATGATCCTGAAATTAAATCTCCTTCTGGCGAAACAGCTAATGTGCAAATATTATCACTGTGTCCTTCCAATTTGTATTTCACGTTTTCTGGATTACTAGGGTCAAAAACATAAATCAATTTGTCTGAACCACCACTTGCAAGCAATCCCCCTATATTATATATGATTACCACTTCCATTTAGAGGAGGAATATAAGCTAGTGCGTTGACAAAATGATTGTGCTTTGTAAAAGTAGCCTGTTGGTTCCAAGTGCTCCCCGATCTTTTCCAAATAATTACATTGGAATCCCTAGATGCGGATGCAAAAGTATCGTTATCAATAACAGCCAGTGCTTTAACCTAGAATTATTTCAGAAATACGTCCTGACTATGTCCTGCAAGAACAGCACTCAATTTGTAATTTTCAAGATCAACAGCCATTGGTTGAAAAAAGTCAAAATAGTGTATTATATTATTGGTTAGTTTTTTGAGCCAGCAGTGAAAACATATCAGAGCAAACCTTGATTAATAAATGTTACTTTGCTCGCATGTGGGACTCGATCTCTAAAGAACTTTGAAGTAGATTCAAACCGCTTTTGATAAGCCTCCATGCTTGCCAATTCAATACATTCTACCCATCCTTTCGCGGAGGTATAAAACTCGCAATCATCTGCCCGGATATCCCGCACGAACAAAGCTGCATGGATCGCTTCCTCCAGAAATTCTTCATTTCTAAACAGATACTCTGCAATCCCCAATAATAATCGGAAAGGGGGTGTTTGACATATCAAATGGTCATACGGCCTAATTCCAAGCCTTTCCCAACAATCAACTATTGCAAGTAGCGACAAGTGAGAATTCTAAAGTCAGATTTAAAAGTTACTGGCTTTCTTTCAGTCTTGGGAACAGCACCAAGTGAGAATTGGTCCAGTAATGAATCAGACAACAAAATAGGGTTTCGCTCAAACCCTTGAAAGACAAAGTCTCTTGCTTTGTAAACCCTTTCTCTAAATTCCTTTTCTTTTTCTTGAATCATCAATTTAAATAAATCAGAAACCGATTGGGCATATTGCTGAACCTGTCCGAATGCATATGGATTCAAGAGCACCAGTCCTAATATTATTCAAGATTACCTGCATAAACATGCCACTTATTGCCATAAATACGGAGAGCCATCAAAGTCTTTGCGTTTTCTATCCCTCCAGTGTACTGGGCATTCTCCCAGGGAAAAATGGTATTTGTTTTCCATGCGGTACCCATAGATAGGAAAGCCAAATGAGTTACAGCTTGGGTATCTGCAGTTATATGATCATGTTCCTTTGCGGTCAAATGGACGATTTTGGATTCTAACGATTCAAGAATTTCTACAGCAGTATCAAAACTAGAATTATTGCTTCGATGGCGAATAATTACCAAAGGCTTCATTAGAAATCTAGAACCTGATTCTTGGGATTTACTGAAGGGCCGTGTAAAGAGTGACAAGTTACAATATTTACATCATCCGGCAAATATTTTTCAAAGGCATTGATTTCTGGATCTTTGACTGAAGTCTGCCCGCAGGCAATTGAACCAATACGCATTGAAGGTCCGAATTGCCCAACTACTTTGTCAATATAGGCTGCCTCAACCGAGAACATCACAAAATCACATCTGCGGGCAACAGCGTAACCATCTTTCCATACTTTGAATCCTTGTTTTTCCAGTGGTTTGATCTTTTCGTAATTCTCTGGCAAATCACAAACATTTACACTATGGTGAAACTACAGAGTACTTTTTCCATCCTGCTTTCAAGAAATATTTCCCATAGAGCTTCCCCATGTCTCCAAACCCGATTATTCCCAATTCCAATTTATTTTTTTTCGTCATTGCTGATTATTTGTAAAATTTCTGTAGAAATGCTATTCAAAAGTGCGTGATGATTTCAAAAGTACGGCTTGGTTCCTGGCCTATTGTAAGTGGTTATTCATTTTTGTTTTTATTTGTTGGCGCGTTAATGGAAGAACTGCAAGTGCTACTAAACACTGACCAGGACACTGCAGAAGAATACTTATCAATAGAAAAGTCAATCAAAGAAGCTTATAAAAGTTTAAATGATTTAAATTTGATTGTGGAGGAGGAGGACATTGAAAAGTTTAATAACAGGCTGAACAACTGTCCTCCTCTCCCAACCAAATCCAACGCTAAACCAGAGGAAGACAGCTTGGATAAACTACAGGTATCTCTGAAAAAGAAGAAATCAAATTTAAAGTCTTCCAAGAATTATCTCAGCAGCCAGATCCTGCAAATCAACAAGCATGAGCAATCAACAGCAGACAAGCGGAATACTTTGAATGTAATGTTTGACGAAAATGCATTTCAGAGGGTCATTCCAAAAACAGCAAGTGACTTTAATCTGGTTTTTACTCAAGATTTGAATGATCAAGATTTTCAAGCACCATCATTTACTGGGACTGCACAACGGTGGAGGACTGGAACATCATTGCCAATCTCTATTATCAAAGTAGAACGTGCAAATAGCTTTTCAAATCAGTTTGAGAATGTCAAACCAAAAGTCAATTCTCGTCCAGTCTCAGCCGTTCCACGAATTGCTGAAGAACCTGAACCCAAAATTCGAAAGCCAAAGAGAAAAAAATCCAAAAAGAAAAAGATATTAAATCTAGATAAGGATGTTGCGGAAGAACCGAAAAAAGGACAGCTTATTCCAGAAACAAAGAAACTACCTTTAGAATGGTTTGATAATCCAAAATTCCTAGACACAAAGTCGCCCGAGGAATGGGCAGAGTTTATAAAGCGGCTATCTGCCAAGGATGCAGTTTCCCTCTCGCGATATCACAATATCAGTGCAACTGCGGAAGAAGACTGGAAGTGGGGCAAATGCAAAGTGTTGGAGTACGATATAAACACAGAAATGTTTCTAATAGAGTGGATTGAGCTTGGAGGCCGGAAGTGGGTTCGTCGGTTTAATTTGCTGTTTCCTGGCGAAAACTTGGATGCATTTTCTAGGAGAATGGAACATGCTTCAACTGCCCGAAATGAGTATGAAATGCTAGAAAAGTGTGAAAAAGAAATTAAGACCACTACTTTGGAAAAACTTGCACCGTATCCACCAAGTTTTAGGACTGGTATTCTAAAGCGAGTTGGTCCAATATCCAAACAAAATGAAATCAATATTATAGTAAGTATAGCTAAAATTAGGAAGGATGTTTCAAAGAGTTGTACGATGAATATGTCAATTCAATGAAGAAAGTTGACTATAGTCTTAAAGTTCAACTGTCTTCTTCAGACCAAGCCATTCAAAAGGCGGAGAGGTTTACAGATTTGGCACTTTCGAAATTTGACGTCGAGAAAGAAGATCTGGGTGGATACATATATTCAAGGGTGGCTGCTGTTTCTCGTGGTTTATCGGATTACATGTTCCATGCAAACCCTAATCTTCAGCTGGTTCTGAATCAAATTCTTGTCAGTTTACGAAATATCATCCAGCCAGAAAATCACTTTTTTTCATTTACCATGGATTTTCCAGTAAAATTCTTGAATTTCACCCAAAGAGCTATATCTCATTGTGAACTGATCCAAACTAAATTGGTTCATGAATGGCCATTGACCATTGCGAATTTGATTGAAACTAAATTAGGTGATTTTTTCAAATTGAGCGAATCGAATTACAAATCCTACTTGGATAGCAGATGTTATAGCTTTATGTCGTTAGTCAACAGCCTTATGGAAGGCCAAGTTCATAATTTGCTTATACATGGATTGCTTTCCTATTTGGCGTTTTTCAACATACGTGCGGAAGTTGTAGGAGAAAAAATCAATCCAGCTTCAAAGTCTTACTATCTAAGTTACTTTTCGCAGCACAAACTGATTCCTCCAAAATTCAATCAAAACCCAAAATTCTTAATAATTCATGTAGGGATTGCTAATGTTAAAGTTAATAACTCTGTATATGGTGGAAAGACGAGTAAATTGATCGAGGATGTTAGTTTTGAAGAAAGCAATGAAGTTGTTTTGACCCCAACAATGGAAGAAGTCAAAGAATCGTTGATTAGCACATTCAAATTCCCTCTTGATCTGACTGAAAATCGTATACCTACAATATCTAGTTTGCTGATGGCCAACTTGAAAGAGGAAGCACATACTCATTTACACACCGTCGAATCTGATTCCATGAGTGTTTACGAAAAAGGAAAAGAAATCTTACTGAAAATCATTGATGATGTGACCCCGCGGATAGAAAGAATTCTTTACAAGTACAAAGCATATGAATATTTGATTCAAAACAATCCACTTGAAAAACTAACATTGAACAGTCCACTGGAAGACTTTTATCGCCCAGTTGAAATTATAAACGAAGTAAGATCGGAAATTTCAGACCTTTCGAGAGATCAAGTTGAAGTGCTTCCGTTTATCATTGACTGCTCTATTATAAAAAACTTGTTCATGGATCTTTCATCAAAATCGTTTTTAATGATATCTGACCTGCTTTCTCAGAAAATTAGAAACAAGTGTAACGAATTACTATCAGTTTACGATGCTCTTTCGGAACAGATTCAGCTTGATCCAGGTCTAGTTGCTTTGTGGTGGAAAGATCTGAAGACTGCGATAGCGAATTGCAGGAGAGAATATGACAATTTCCAAATTCAAGTATTTACAGTTTTAATTGTAGTTTGAGGATGTTCAAAATACTTGGCAAGTAATGTATAATTACACAATGCCGGTTCCAGATGAAGTTAATCAGCTCTACTGGAAAACCTACGAATGGCCCAGTACAATGAGCAAACATTTAGCGTCAGCTGAGTCGAAACTGAAGAATTCAAAGAAATTAATATGTGCTCGTATTCAAAGGGAAATTGGTTATGTTTTTGACACTGTGGATAATTTACAAGAGCAACTGGTTTATTTTAATGGGATTGATGACATAAACCAGTCTTTTATGGCCAACCGAAAAGTCAAATCTTTGGTTGAATTGGTAGAATCGACAATTGCGTTGGTAGGATCAATCAAAAAGCAAGAGGAGGCTATGGAGTTACCAGTTTCAACGTTTCCTACATTTGAAGAAGTGATTGCCTCTTACCGGATGTACGACGAGATGTGGCAGCTAGTCGATGATGTCCATACTAGTTTGAATGAATGGATAAACGAGTGGTTTATGAATCTGAATGCAGATATAATAGTAAACAAGGTCCAATCTTGGAACACTACCTTATTCGCGTGCTTTGATAATTTCAAGACAAACGTACAGGCAACCAAGGTCTTGAATCAGCTAAAGATTGACATTGATGATTTTTGGAGGAACACTAGTGTTATTACTTTCCTTCGCAATCCTGCTCTAAAACCGCACCATTGGGAAAAAATTAGCTCGGTTATTGGATTGTCCTTGAATGATTTTCAAACCCTGCGATTGGTGGAAATATTGGATTTAGATCTAGAACTAGTGCAGACAGTGATTGCAGATATTACCAATCAAGCTGTAATTGGTTATAAACATGATCAATTGCTGGATAAAATGAAGGGGGAATTGACATTAAATGAGTTTTCTGTTGAAACTATACCTAACGAGGAAACAAGTATTTTGACCAACATTGATCTGTGTCAGAACATGTTGGAGGATCAACTGATACGATGCGAGAAAGTATTCAATTCAGTTGATGACAACGAATCAAAAGTCAAATTCGAAAAGTGGGTTACTCAAATCCATAAAGCCCTAGAGATGTTAAATTTGATTAACGAACTTCAGAGATTTTATGTTCGACATTTGCCAATTTTCCGCAGCTACAGCAATTTGGCAATAATTGACAGCAATTTAGTTGAATTTTTCACCTCGGCATCAAAGTCTATTACTATCGCATTAGATGTTTTTACGAAAAATAGAAAATTCATAAATTTGATATATAGAAGTGACCTGTTTGAATCAATCGCTGGAGCTATGAAACGGGTGGTCCACGTTAAAGAAAATATCTCGATTACTTTGCAGTAAACGTTTATTAAATTTAGAGCAAAGAGAATCCAGTTCCCAAGATTTTATTTTGTGACTGATGAGCATATGTTGGATACATTAACTTGCACAACAATTGAACAATTGTCAAAAACAGTTTACCACTATTTTCCGTCAATTGGAAAACTCCTAGAAGGATACAAGGTGGTGGAATTCAAAGCACCAGAACAGCCTGTCAGGGCTAGTGCTAGAGGTGCTCTTGTTAAAGGAGGTGGTCAGGTGAAGAAACTAATGGAAAAGAAAAAGCAAAATGAAGTTAAGGTGCCGACTGTTGAAGGGTTTTATGGATTCAGTGGTGAAAGAATAGCATTTTCTCATCCTTACGAATTTAAAGAAGTGGATTTTGCATTGATGGATTTGGAGAAAAACATGGTTGATGTACTAAGACACCATTTTTTGAATGCCTATCAATCGACAGGGGATATTGATATCAACGAGAAAGTTATTAGAGCTTATCCTTGTCAAATCCTCGTTGTTGCATACAAAAATGTAATTGACAAACAGCTTGCAAGGTTGTTGGACCAATGGGATAAATACAAATTTAGAGAATTCCGCAATGCTTTGCTTGCAAATCTCGAAAACATCCTTGAGCTACTAAGGTCTCCAAAACAGGCAATGGACTTTAAAATCAAACTTGAAAGTGTTGCTTCACTCTACTTTTTATATTTTTCAAATACAGAAGATCTTAATAGTGCAGAAAAGTTTGATCTTTACAACTTGAAATATACAGTCGAAGACCCACCAGATATCTATATCTCGGTCAACGATTCAAAGAGATTTAAATATGGGTTCGAGTACATTGACGGGGGATGCAAACTAAATATTACACCTTCTATATCACAAGCATTCTATAGGATAATTTATTCGTTATCTTCGCACAAGCTACCATTACTGTGTGGGCCAAAAGGGTATGGCAAGCTGTCGGCGATTGGCGAATTCTGCTTCTATCTCGGGTTCCCATCAAAATTCTTTTCTGGAAATATCATTGACAAATATTTTCTGAAAAACTTGATGCTGGGAATTCAGGCAACCTACCATACCGTAATCATTTCAAACTTTCACCTTCTCGCGGATGAGCTTCACGAACTGCTTTCCACACTTGAATTGCGAAATGAATATCTGAAATCTTCATTTTTGAAATTGCCATTCATATTTACAGTTCCAAATCAAAGGAGTTGGGGCTCCATCTTTCATTCGTATAGAAACAAATATCGACTTGTTGGGATGATGAAAAAAGACATGTGTGCATATTTAGAGGCAGTCCTGACAGTGAAAAATTTCAAACAAGCCAAAATATTAGCCAAAAAGATTAGTCTTATCGCACAACATACACAGCTAATTTTTCAAAGGGAAATATTGAATTCCAGTAATATCAAATATATTGTAGATCTGGCTATTCAATCGAAAGGTATGGCGAACGGAAACGAATTTATACAGGTGAAAAATGCCATCATTGCTTTTTTCAAGTCTGCCGTATCAGCTACAGATCTTAACGCAGTAAAAGATGTTGTAAATTCTGTGTTGAAAATGCAACTGGATGCAGACGGGTTTAATGATAGCGAAATATTGGAATTGTGCGAGAAAGCTTTTACTGATGCGAGGTTATCACCCTTGGATTATTTCTGCCATAAAGTTTCGCAATTAGTGTTTGGGATTCAAGCAAAACGAAACATTATTTTGTTAGGCGGCAACTACACTGGCAAATCCACGGTGCTGAACATGGCCCTTCATGTCAAGAACAAACTACTTCCAAAGGGCACATTTATCAAGTTACATCGACACTTCCCAGATGCCATCAATCTTGAAAGATTAATCTATAAATCAGTTAATGCGCGTGAAGGTCTCTCTCAGCAGATTTTGCACAGCGCAAGACTACATGTTTCAAAAATGATGCAGTTGTGCCATCCTCATGCTGCCAGTGATCATAGATTTTCCTGGATCGCTTTGGATGGAGATATATGCAATCAATGGCCAGAAATAGTAGATACCATTGTGTGTTATGAAAGCTCTCCACATTTTAAAGCAATAGATCTGATATATGAAACAACAACTTTATCAAACTATGCACCAAACTTGATGTCTAAATCTTCAATTGTTTATATCGAACCCAAACAGTTGAAATGGGATATTTTGATTACCAACGAGTTACTGGACGTACCAAAAGTTGTAAAGAAGCAAGAAAAATTCATACAGCAGCTGCATGAAACTATTTTAGTCCCTACGATGAAATATTTGCAAATTCAGTCCTTTTGGCCATCAGATTATTACACAGAAAAGCTTGCCCACGTTCGAGTTTTAAAAATGCTCTTGTGCTTAATTGTTGAAAAAGGAACAAAGGGATATGAAAGATTAACAACCAACGAGCAAAGCTTGTGGATATTGTTTAGTTTTATCTTCAGCGTGATTTGGACAGTTGGGAACAATATAATATATGAGAGAAAAGTAGAATTCGATAGATTTTTCAGAGATTTGCTTGGCAGAATGAAATCTGATTTATCACACTTGGAAGCGGTTGCAAATTTGAGCAGTGGATATCTTCGAAGCGCAATGGTTATCCCAGAAGATAATTTAGTGTTTGATTACATCGTGGACGATAAATTAACTCAATGGATACCTTGGCCGAATGGGAATGAGGAAAAGCTTTATGGCTACCATTCAAACCCGATTACTTTATTTGCGTGCAAGGATTTAATCAGAGTGACTTATTTTTCAAGACTTTTTATTAGAAGTGGGACGCCTATTGTAATTTCAGGGCAGCGAGGAGTTGGAAAGACAAAAAATTTAATAGCATCGTTGAACAACCTGCTTGAAGACCAAGCTAAATTTTTCGAAGATGGAATAGGAAAAATCACAATTTCTAGAAACACCACGAATGAATCTTTCCAAAACCAATTTTCGAAAAACACTTTCAAAAAGCGGTATAATGCGCGAGGATCACAAGATGGGAGGCGAAAAATTATATTCGTGGAGGATTTACATTGTGCTTCATATATTGGAGTGCATAATTCTCCAATTGAAACTATTCGTATGATTTGCGATTCAAAAGCATGGTTTTCGGATACTGACGTTATTGAAACTGTGAATAATATCCAGTTAACAGCAGAATGGAGGTTATGCAAAGCCAGAAATGATTTAACATGCCGAATTGCTCGATATTTCTTGGGAATTGTCGTAGATGACAATGAAAAAATTAAAATGGTGGATATTTTTACGGCCGCACTTACCAACAAATTTAGTGCGTTTGATCCAAGCTTTCCCACAAAATGTATTGATGCAACTTTTGATATATATCAAAAACTCAAAACTACTTTGTCTCCAACTCCAACATCTCCTCATTTACAATTCCTGATGCGCGATATTGCTACTATTTTTAGAGGCCTATTATGTTATCCTCAAAAAGTCACCAATTGGAAAACCGCCTTTGAAATTTGGTCACACTGCATGCTGTTAACTTTCAAAAACCGTCTCGTCGAGTCGGAAGTAGATATCTATAATTCAATTGAATCCGAAACCACGAACAAATACTTTGAAGTTGAATTATTTGTCAATCAAATAACGAAGCACGACTATTTTTACACACAGCCGGATGTAATTATATCTTTTGGATCAGGACCAGCAGAATTAAAAATTACAGATCTTAATGTACTCATCAACAGCATTAGATATAGAAATTCTTGGATATCAGAATTGGGGTCTCTTGACGAATTACACACTGACGCTTTGGTGATTTCTAATCAAATGGCCTACACTTATATGAACATGAATTCACATGTGATTTTGCTAGACTCTTATTACCATTTCAAATTGAAAGCGACGCAGTTGTGCTCCTTTTTGATAATGCACAAGTTCGTCCACTACGAACCAAGAAAAATTGGCAGTACGGAGGAGGATGAAGACGTCAGATGGGTGCAGCATCTAAAGAACATTTTGAAACTGCAAAAGTCTGATCAGCCAGTTCTTTTATTCTTTGATTATATATCCCTGAGCGATGACCAGCTTTTAGATGTAATCTCAATTATGAAATATGGTATCCCAGCATGCTATTTTGACAAAGTCAACCCAGAAAAAAAGGTTATGTTTGATGACAAGCAAACAGGAATGGAAAAGTTTTGTGAAAAAGCCAAAGCATTAACAAAAATTTGCATCTCGCTCCCATCAATGGATAAGTGCTTGGAAAAACAGATATTCATAGCTTATCCAAATTTTCTAAGTCTTGGCACAATTTTCCAGTTACAATTAACCTCTTCTTTGACTTTGGAAAACTATATTAGAAGTAAATTCAAGGAGCTCAATTTCATTCAGAATATTGACTTGTCACCAGTGGCCTCATTTATTAATTGGGGATTTTCCAACATCCCAAGCATTCTATCTGAAATGTATTCTAATCAAATAGAAGAAGATTTGCTCTCTCCAGACGCACTAATTATAGCTGCGCAAGAATTTGCAAGGCAATACGTCCAACACTTTAAAGCTAAAGCGGAAAGTAGAGAAAGACTGGAATCTGCAATAGGAATGATTGATAAATCATTTGAAAGTATGGAAAACACCCAACAAGAATACCAACAAAAGAAAGAAGTAATTCATACTAAATATAGAAAGCTGAACAAGCAAATCAAGAAACGCAAGGACTCCTGGAGGATATTGAAAACGATCGAAATTCGATTGAGTTAAATTTAGCCGATGTAAAAAAAGATACTGAAATCAATTCCAGATACGTCGAGGAAATTGAGTATCTTCGAAATTTATGTGCAACTGAAATGGAAAAGGTGATTCCTCCTCTTCAGGAAGCTATCGCGGGGGTAGAACTACTCGATAGAGCAGATATTTACGATTTGAAGGGGTTAGCCGACCCATCAAAAAGCATATTGACTGTTCTGGAATGCGTAGTTATACTGTTGAAATTTGAAGTGAGACCAGGGGAACACATGTGGGATGCAATCAAAAGAATGATCTCTGAAAAGTATTTCATATCAAACATAAAGAACTGTGTAGAAGATTCCCACCACATTACGCCTGTGATAGTTCATATCGTCGATAGAATGGCAAAAGGGGATATATTTAATTCAAAAGATATTACAAACAATGCTACTTTGGTTCTACGTAATTGGGTAGTTGCTTATACCAAATACAATTCTGCAAACTTGATATTGAACCAGAAAAGAAAGTTGTTGGAGGAAACGGAAGTAAAGTCCCAGGAGAAGGATGCAGCAATTTTGGACAGTAAGAATCGAATCACTGAGCTCGAAAACCAAATTAAGCAAAAGAGAGTTTTGTTTGGTGAAATGATTAAAAAGCATGAAGAAACAAATTACAGCCTAAAGGAATTAGAACATAAATTGGTCGCAGCCTCAAACATTAAAGGTTCTTTGGAGTCACTGAAACTCAAATTTTTAGATCAGTTGGACAAGATAATTGATGCTCAAAATACTTTAATATCGCAATGTGTGATTTCTTCAAGCTCATTAGTAATGCTTGGGCATTATTCGAATAATATACGACTATTAATTCGCAAAAAGTGGTTGATGCAGCTATCAGATTTTGGTTTACCAATGTTGGAAGATGCCTTTGACCCATTAAATATTTACGAACCAGTGCACACTAGACAGAGCGTAATCTCATACGATTTACCATTTGATGATAATATTTACGAATCCATGCTAATGGCGAAATACTCACACAAAATTCCATTGATATTGGATAAACTGCAAATTGCAAACAATTGGTTTCAAGTAATCGAAAAGGATTCCAAAATAGAGTTTCTTCATATAAACACCTCAAACGTTATTGATAAAATCGAAACAGCGGCAGGAATTGAGCGAAAAGTTGTGCTTTTCGTCACACCAAACCCAGACCACTCATTGGTGGAAAAAATTATCGATTTAGTATATAAAATACAGCAAGAGGGCGTCAAAGGAGTCGCTGGACTCTCTGTAAAAGAATTTAGATTGTACATGGTGTTGCATTCAGAGTTCAGTGATATATTTTCTACAGAATCGTTCAAAAAGTGCCTTAACGCAATTTCAATAACCTATAGTTCTTTATATACGGAGAAAATTATAGGAGATTTTATTTGCAAAATTCATAATGAAGATTTGAAGAAAAAGAACATTTTGTCCCTCAGTGAGAATATTCAGTTGAAACTAAGATTAGACGTGATTAATTCAAGGGCAATAGATTTTACTAAATCGTTGGTTGATGGCGATATTTATGGAGGAAACTTGTTCCAAACGATTGTTGACACCGATTCTCAATTGAACATGATAATCCAAAAGATCTTTTACCAGCAGCAAACTATTGAATCCTACACAAATATGTTGCAGCCTTATAGAATTCTTGGGAAATCCCTGGCACCGGTTTATGAGAGCTTATCGTCAATGATATCAATTAATCCGAAATATGTGTATTCAATGGAGGAATTTCTGAACATATGCCGAGAAAAGTCTGCAATGCTTCAAACTGTAATTACGGAAGAGGTTTCCAAAGCCTATTGTGAAGAAGTAGTTAAATACGTCTATTACAGTTTCGTACCGGGGTAAAAATATGATTAAATGAAGGTTAAAAGTAAATGACCGAAGTATATTTGGATTTCAAGTAGCCACTGCAGTTGCGCAGACCCCTATCTATCAAAAGGATGAAAATTTAGTATTCCCAAAAAATTATGTCAAATTCCTCTTCTTATACATTGCACCAGAGCGAAATCGAGATCAAAAAAGTCAAAAACCTTTGGAAGCAGTCATAAAAAACCCTGCAAAGTATTGGCTAGCTGAATCTAAATGGAAAACAATCGTTGATTTATCCAACTTTTCCCGTTTCCACGCTTTTGCTCTAGACTTCAGCAAATATGCTAACAGAGCTACCACACCACAATCAGAAGCCTCTTGGCAAGAAATTTTCGAAGCAAGAGATCCTTTGAAAGTCCAATTTCCTGTAAGGTGGCACTTCCACTTGACGAGGGTTGAAAAATATCTTGTTTATCGCATAATCCGTCCGGATTGCCTTTCACTAATCATGGATGAATATTCAAAGTCAGTTTTAGGATCGGGAGTGGTGGAAATAGGATATCCAAACGATCTACTGTTACAAAGATATCAATTAATGACATCATATAAACCGTTGATCTTCTATAATGAAGATTTGGAGGATCCCGTTATCTTAATCCAACAACTTAATTCAAAATTTAGCTCCTGTCCAATGCTCGTAACCAATTCGAATAGTATCCACGACACTCTTGAGACAACAGTCCAGAACTCAATAAATTCTGGAACCTGGCTGACTGTATGTCTTCAAAATTCTTCTCCAGATGAAATTGACAACTTGTGCAGAAAATTAACCAAGGTGTTGGAAAATCCATCACGTGCAGGATCGTCTTTTAGACTGTTTATAATTTCAAATGGATCAGAACCAATACCATACGCTTTTTTAGCGAATGCTCTAAAAATGTTTAAAGAGCAGTCTCAAGAATTCAGATATTATCTTAATGATGCGATACGTACGTTGGAATTGAAGCATATATCAATCGATGAATGCGACGAAAGCTACAAGAAATTACTATTTAACTTTTGCGTATTTTATTCGGCGGTAAAGTACAGGCTGATAGGAATTCCACTCGTAATCGACAATGCTTTACAAATAACCATTCCAGACATATCATGGGCAATTAAAAAATTGACTGCGATCAATAATTTTGTAACCAAAAAGGTAGATATAAATGCAGAGGCAGACATACTTTATTTGTTTAGAAGTATAGTGGAAAAGAATTGGGGGAGCCAATTCCAAAATGAAACTGATATACAGTGGTCGTATGAATTATTTAAATACATAATGGCCATCAAGTGGCCGGAGATGGATGAAACGGTGGCAAAACTAAATTTACCTCCGTTAAAGCATATCTATGATTTGTTTGCCCAAAATTCTATTACGCAGGTGCTTGAACAAGTTGCAAAGTTGCCAAGAGGAATATATTTCGAGATAACATCACTTGGGTGCGGCGAAAATGTTTTCATATTACTGGAGTCTTTCAAATCACAAAAAGTGTTGGAAGCTTTTCAAAAACTGTATCCAAATGATGGAGGGAAAATTGACAGAGGGTTTCACCGACTACATCTTTTGCTCCCAGTGTTAAAGGAGTTTCATTCCAAGTTAATTTCGGAACAAAAACATTCCTGGTGCAGAAATACAGACGCAAAAGTAAACAAGACTGTTGTACACAAAGATAAGACAAGACTTTATCCAAAAAGTATGGAGTTGTTTGCCAGAGAAAATTTTATCCTCTATAAAGCAATGCTACTCTTTATAATCAACTCAGTTTCGACATTGGTTGCTCAAATAGAAGGAGATGAATTTATCGACCCTACAGGACTTAAATCAGCTGAAGAAATCTTGAATGACAAAGTTCCTTCTATATGGACGGCCAGTGGAAAGTGTTTCCCTACATCTCAAACATTCAGCTCTTGGACAACAGATTTTTTGGCAAGACTCGGCTTTACAAGAGCTTGGTTTACAATCAAATACGAAGGAAAGAAAGGTGTATCCACTAAGATGATTTATTATGATATTACAAAGCTATTCAAGCCCGAAGACTTTATCCCAGGTAATCCTCCGTAACAATAGCAATGCTTCTTGATTCGTCAGTTCTAATGAATGAACCTGTCGAGAATATTGAAATTGAAACCGTTTTAGTGTCCGAGAGACAAAAAACTCCACCTGATCGCGGGGTCTATGTTAGTGGTCTGTTCTTGTATGGAGCCGCATTCGATTATCACAAAAATGTAATTAAAGCTGTCAAGCCTTCAGAACTAGCCATAAAGATGCCAAGTGTAAGCTATTTTTAATTCAGATTTGGATTTTCCCCAAAATGAAAATGAATTCAGAGTCTGCAAAAAAGTCTATTGCAAGACCAAATGTGCTGCGCAAATCAATATTTAGACTACAGTGTCCAATTTACTCCCTGAAAACGCACAATACCTTTTTTGATAAGGTGAAATTTGGACATAAATATACTTCAGAATCAAAGGTCATCGGCTACATTACGCTAACATCTGAAGTACCTCCGTCTCACTGGACACTTCGAAACCTCTTTTTGGCTTGTGAAAAACCCGAACTATGTAAACAGATATAATAGATAATAAGCAAACTTGAACTTTATGTTAGACAATTTGAATTTGAAATTACAAAGGCAAGGTATTCGATTTTTCCTCGCTGATTCATAAAATGTCCTTCTTTTTCAATTTTGATGATGGTTGGACTATGATTATCATTCTTGAAACTTCTAATCTTTGCTACAAACTTGAGTGGTTCATAATACGGCACCCTAGAGTCGGCTAATCCACAGGATACATACACAGCAGGAAAACTGTTTGTCCTAATGTTGTGATATGGCGAATACTCTAGCATGGCTTGAAGTATGGATGAATTGTGGGGCGATCCCCATTCAGTCCACTCATATGAGGTCCAAGGAACAGTTTCATCCAGCATATCGTAAATGGGATCGATAAACGGGACATTAGCTATAACTGTTTCAAATTTTGTAGTGAAGAAGTTTGAAATAATAGCATTCCCAGCGACTAGTCCTCCAGCGCTTCTTCCTTTTAGACTGATACAATTTGGATTCACCTTATTAAGTGAAACTAGGTAATCTATACACCTTTGAACATCCAGAAAAGTATTTTTCTTTTTCTCGTATTTACCGTTCAAATACCAATTTCTTCCAACATCTCCATCACCTTTTGGATGGCAAACAGCCCAAACATAGCCTCTAACGTTAACGATGAATACCTTTGAACCAAAGGAAATATTTCAGTTGAAAAAACTGGATCCTGAAATCCACCATATGCACCATAAGCATTAATGAAGAGTGGCCTTGGTAGGTGCGACGTTTGCTCCAGATAGCTAGAGCCCTTTTTATATACAATCGACAGTGGGATAGACAAATTTGGTACGATTAATTGTTCTTCCACGAAAAGGTCTACATCATAACTTGTGTATGCATCTATTATTAACTGTGGCACATTGTTGCGTAGATTCAGGTAATATAACCTTTCCGGCTGAACAAAAGACGAATTTGAAAAGAAAATACAACTTTGATTGAAATTCCGATAGACCCGACTGTCGATATCAGTATACATTCCAGGATTAATGCTATACGGGCCAGGACCAAGATTAATAGTTTTTTGTGCTAGATCTACTAGATTTATAGTGGTGATTGTTCTTAAAGTGTTTTCACGGACCCAAAGTATAATATATGTCTGAAGCATTTCCAGTTTTTCAATAAATATTTTATCATCACTGTAAATAGTAATTTGGTTTGCAAAATTATCTGCAGGAAAGGAGAATATTGAGAAATTTGCATTATTGATGTTGCTCCGGCAATAGAATAAACCATTATTGTGCTCTAGGTCATAATAAATTCCTGGAATTCTAGGAAATACTGGTTTTAGAGAAATCATCAAACTATCTTGATTTACTATATGGTACTCACTCGTAACTTGACCAGCAGCCTTGATAAACAAGTATTGGTCGTCGTTCGATTTTACAAGCTCTACCGTCAAGGCTGGATCTGTTTCGTGATAAACTTTTTCAATCTGTAGATTTCGCAGATGAATTCTGAAAATATCCAGAGGCACGCCCCAAGTTAAGTCAACGGTATTATAGTATAAATAATCTCCGCTATACCATCTTGCAGAGTAATAAGTATTAGATATCGGCCCGTATAGTGTGGTGTGAGAGGTGTAGTTATAAATGTACAAGTCGAACAGCTCCCCGCCATTGAGATCAAGCGAAAATGCCAAAATATTGTCATCCAATACTTCAAAAATACCCACACCGCTGTATTCTGAATTCTTGACAAATTGATTAATGTCAAGTAATAGTTCTTTGGTCTCTTTTGTATAGCAGTTACATTGATTGTACGCAACATTTTGTCTAGAATATTTGCCGTCTATTACCCAATATATATAGTTTCCGGCCTCCCAATACCCAGTAACGTCAGATCCGACCTCTATACACGATTGAGGGTGTGTGATTATATCTATCGCCAGATCTTTTTCCACTTGCTGTATTATTTTATAATTGCGATTAATCCACTTGTTTGTGAATTGCGTTTCGGCTAATATGTATTCCTTTACAGCCAAATCTTGCTTATTTCGCAGGTACAGATAATCATCCTGGAATACTGTTGAGCCAATATTGTAAAAAGTTGGTATTTTGATGGGAATAGGTTCTTGGTCCTCATCATAGCCAATGGTGAATTGCCATAGCGCAATCGAAGTGATGATAAAAATTATCCCTATTGCAACAGCTCCCTTTTGATTTTTCATATGCGAAATCAAGATCAAGAATTTGTTGGAAACGAGCAAAAGAAACAGAGACAATCAAATGAATTTGATTTTGAAAACTTTCCTTACACTGGGAGAGCTAAAGTTGAAAGGCTGTTGTTTGTTGCAAAGAATTGTCCAAATTCAAGGATTGAAGCTTACAAATTGGCAATCTCGGAATTGCAGAAAGGATGCGATGTCAATAAATACAAGGACACGATAAGCAAATTGAACGCTGAATTGGAATCTCAAAGACTCCCTCACGTGGATGTAGATGTAGACTGGATTTCTCAGACCAGTTCACTCGTTTCAGCCAGAAATGAAAAGCTGGAGAATGAATTGAATAATTACAAAAATATCCAGTTAAAAGAAAGCATCAGGGTACGCATTACTTATATTAGATGGGCTACAATGATTTCGCAGAGCATTATGCCTCCATTGGTTTGTTGAGCCACGCACTAAAGTTTTACACTAGTACCAGAGATTATTTGACCATCCCTATTCATATCTTGGAAATGTGCAATAACATTATCGAAGTACTCTATGCTAACGTCAGATAAGTTTAGAAATGGACAACTACTCGAACATCAATACCTTTATTCTCAAAGCAAACCAGGTGGTCGCAAGTCCTGACAAGCAAATATATATGAACAAGTTTACGGCGGTTTCTGGTTTAATGCACCTGAAAAACAGTCAATTTAAGCAGGCGGCGTTGAAGTTTCTTGAAGTTCCATTTGAAATCGCCCCTAAACTTTGGAGTGTAGTATTGATTTAATCTAGTTTATCGCCGCTAAAGATATTGCAATTTATGCTGGTCTGTGTGCCCTTGCGTCATTTGATAGAAATGATCTGAAAACGAAAATACTTGAAAATCAAAACTTCAAAAACTTTTTGGAATTGGAACCTCAGATAAGAGAATTGGTCAAGGCCTTCTACCACTCTAAATTCACAAACTGCTTTGAAATTATGGCCAATATGCAGGTAAATGAGATGTAACCCAGTATGATCTGACTCTAGACTACTTTTTATCAAAACATGTATCTACTCTATACACGAATATTAAAAATAAGGCTGTCCTTCAGTATTGTTCTCCGTTCTTATCAATTGATATGCATCAGATGGCAAAAGTATTCGATACTTTGCTGGAAAATCTGGAACAACAAGTTGTTAGCTTGATTACAGACAACCAGTTGGATGCTCGAATTGACTCGCAGAACAAAGTACCCATTAGCTAATTATAGGTTATAAGAGCAAACACCGCAAACGAGCGCTCTCAAGTGTATGCACAAAGTTTAATACTTGGCAAGGAGTATCAACAAAAAACTCGTTTTATGTTACTCAGATCTAAATTGATCCAGAGTGGTATTTACTTGAAGTCAGATCGAAAATAAATCGTTACTATCCACTATACAACTATATTTATTACCCCGTTCTAAATGTAGAAACAAGTTTCTCTCTGATTCCATTAAAAGCCTCGCCTGCCAAGCTGCTTTGAGGTATTGTAAAAACCACACTCCTACTTTTCCTGCTTACTTTTTCATTGCGAGAAAGCTCGTTGAAAAGTCCCTTGGACTGTTTAAATAGCACCTCGCTTCGCTTTATAGTAGTATCCAGCCTTATTTTCTCTGGGACAGGCATAGGAATCATTGGTACTGTTATGCTTGTAATGTTTGTGTAGTGGCATAGCTCCAAGATTGACCTGTAACCTTGAATGAGCGGAGTTCGCCCGTTTGGTTCATCTAAATTAAGTTAAAGTACCAAACGTAGTGTAAACTAGATGAAAGACTATGTGAATGTTTGGTATATTGGAGTGCTTAGTGATAAAATATTCGCCTATGTTAATTGAACGAACCTTCTTGAATTTTGCTGTTTGGAAGTTGAGCAAATACGCTATCAAAATGGAACTCGGGGTGCAGCATACAGTAATCAAATAAGGCCTTATTTGCTTTCCCTTTTCCGTAGTTGGATAGTTCATTTTCATTAACTAATAGGATAATAGCAGATGTGGTAGACGAGTATAGCGTGGAATAGGTTGATAATCTTAGGGCGGTATTCTGCATAGAATCATCATTTAGTTTGAAGAAAGATCCCCGCTCCACAACCTTGAGTTGAATATTATACATATTTCGTATTTGCTGAGTTCCGCTATATATAGTAAATGTTTCAGACAAATGAGTGAAATCCTTTTGTACATCACTAGCCCTTCCTTCATCTTCGATTTTAAATGCATCACTCATTTTTTCCAAGAAATTGCTAAATGGAGAAGCACGACTTGGCTTTGGAGATTCATTACCTACTAATTTTGACAACGAAAATGATCGTTTTTCTGAGAGACTATTTGACTTTGGCTTTGTTTTATCCTCGAAAATATTGGAATTGGAACTGGACTTTCGCAGTACAGAATTTTGTTCCATAGTTTTGGGAAACCGAGGTTTGGTCAGTATTTTAGACTTTGTATACTCTTTCACCTTTTCTGGCGATTCAAGAAGTAGCATCACAGCCCCTTCCTAATATTACGAATGATTACCATTGAATTTTTCGCCATTTCTAACGCACTAGCAGCATCCAATTCTTCAAACCCCATATCCATCAATTCCATCACTGGTTTTGGAATCTCCTTTTTTGAAACCACTGGTTCCGGTTTAGGAACTTGTACATCGACCTGTTTGGGGAGTTCTTCCACTGCCTCTTCTGTATATTCCAAGTTCAGTAAACTACAGTATGTTTTGAGAATCAAGTTTTTATACAATTTCCTTTGCCGATTCAGATTAACATTTAATTGATTAATATATCCATCAAGGTACAGCTGCAATTCCTGCTGCTGTCTCTTCCGTTCCTGAGCAATCTCAACAATATTCCCATCTTTAATTGGTTGCTGAATATCGTCAATAGTTTCTCTATACTGTTCATAGCTTGCTTGCTGTTCACTCCTGATCTTTTCTTCAAACTCCATTATGGAATCAAGAATCTTGTGATCTGGATGAGTTATTAGGTAGTGAAATGCGTTGGAAAATTCAATCTGGATTAGAAAATAGTACAGTGTTAATGTTTGCGAAGCGAGAATATGTATTTGTATATACTGATACCCAGTCTTGCTTTATCCTCTCTTTTATTTCCGCTTCCGTCTCCTGCTTTGCAATTACAGGTGACTCAGCATGCTCTAATGGATTTGCATCCTCATTTACTGGTTCTTTCTCGTGCTGATTTTTTGGTTCAGAGTGGCTAGTTTCCTGAACCATTCCATCTGATTGGTCTAGCACAGGCTCCGATTCAATTTCGCTGGATGGCAAGCCGGATTTTACTCTGAGTCGAATAGGTTCAACTCCATCTTGGTTTAGTTGATTTTGATCTGTATCTGTCCTGCTGGCGACCTCCGGATTCTCGTCGCTCATTTTAGAAAATCAAAATAGAAAAATAATTTGAACTACAACTTTAGGATACAGATAAATATTAATAATACAGGCACAGTTAATAATCGATAGATTGAACTTTTTGACTACCCAAGTTACTCTCTCCAAATAACTCTCTATACCATGGCTCCAGGGTTGTATCGCTTTCTTCAACCATGCTGGAAAACCCAGGGAACATGGCTTGTATTTGCAAGTAGGTCTTTAAATCTTTCTTCCGGTTCAGCATGAGCGCTGCTTTGTTGTACTGTCCATTTCTGGCAAAAATTAGTGCAATGTGGTTGAAAATCTGCATAGACAAGTCTCGATTCTGTTTAATGTGAAATTCAATCTTTTTCAATTCTTTACGGTCATTTAGGGAATCGAGTAGCAAGATCAGCGAAGTTGGAGTATGCGGTACTCCTTTTTCAGTCATTTGCTGAAACAAATTCACTACTTTTCTAGTTCTCTTTTGTTGTTTCAGTACTTTAGCCAACTCTAAATAGTTGTAATGGTTCAAGTCACTTGTGATCTTGAGCTGTTCAAAGTCACGTCTAAGAAGCAGATGGGTGAAAATCAAATTGTAATGAATGCTAGAATTGAACCTTTTCGATTGGTGATAGAGATCGACTATTTCGTTTGAGTTTAGTGCTAGTTTCATAAGTGCAGAGAGGAGTTGCGTAGTGGGGTAACCGCCATTCTTCAAATAATTATCGTAGAATTGAATTCCCGCGTATAATTCCTTTCTTTTGATGAAATAGACTATGAACGGATGAATTACATAGGGATTCGGTTTAAAATGCTTTAAACAAATCTGGTAAATTATTAGTGCGTTGTGATAGTGATTAATTGATAGAAATGCGTTGATTAATCTCGAGTAGCAAGATATAGGAACTTTTTGATTAATCAAATCTCCAAGTATATTGATGTATTTTCTGCAATTTTCGTTATTTTCAGACTCATTCGCTAGTCTGGGCTGTTGCTTTCTAAATTCACCCGGAAATTTTTCGTCCCCAGAGTTTTTTATGTCTTTTGATGTAACATTTTCCTTTTGTAGTAAACTGGAAATCTCTTCAAGGTGCTGCCGACTAGAAATTACAGATGCGATCAACGAGGCCTTCATTTCAAAGGAAGGAAAATAAAAATATTCACAAATATCAATAGATTTCATGTAATCACACAGCATGAGTTTAAATTGATTCGAACTATTTCTGTAATCCTGTTTTTTAATCTCCTTTTTCAGAAACGGAAAGTCTTTGAATTCATCCATATACGGGAGTACTTCCGATATTTCCTGATATCTGCGCTGCCTTTTTAAAGATTTAATCAAATTAAGCAAGTATATTTCGCTCGGTTTAACACCCAGCTGTTTGAATTTATCAAGTAAGATTCTGGTGGAGGGAAAGCAATCAGTGCTTATCCAAATCTGAAAAAGCAAATTGTAGGCTAATTCATTGATTTCAAAGCGTTTGGACAAGTTAATTGCATTTGTCAAGTCTTGGTATTTTAGGTATAGTTTTAATATTTTCGTCAAATCTTTCAAATCAATTTCCAGCATATCGTGAAATAATATCGGCTGGTTTGCCCGTAGCGTCTGCTCTATTATATTGGCAATTAATTTTGGATCCTTTCTCCAATTTCTAGAATCTATTTTTTGTATTTTTGGAGTAACAATCTGCGGGGATATTTTACACGGCAACTGTGCCTGGCTCGACATCTGAATTGGTATCTGATTTATTGTTGTTGAATGTCCTCTAACCTGCCTGAGTATCTTCATTTTTTGTTGAAAATTTTTTGGCTGACGAATGATTTGTCATTTTTGCAATCACAGAGCGTTGGGTTTCCTAGAGTTCTATCATACGATTGGGATAGAATATTGCATTCCCCATAACATGATCATTCAACGTTGGCCACACGCAAAGAGTATTCCAGAGTTTTCAAATATTTTGATATTCATGCAAGATTAATGTATTTTTAGTCTCACCGAGCAGAAATGAAAAGTGGTAATAAGTGATCTATTATTGATTTATCCGCTACAGTGCAATGTGCGGTAACCGCTGTTCACTACCGTAAAAGTTTTATCAATGCAAGGTTGGTTGGCCAATGAGATAGATGGGCTAATGCGACTGAAATATGAAATGAGCACACCTTCATGATCAAGATTAGTTGAACGGAAATGGTTCGTGAATCTTGGGCTCCAGATTAGTGGGACTGCTCAATTTCTCCCAAGCATATACTCAAGTGCAGCCTTTGGGATTGCTGTAGGTCTAGTGTTGTGGATCATTAGTATCCACGCAGTCTCTAATCGCAAACTTTTTAATATTGAAAGTATTTTTTTAATATTCTAGCAAACAAAATCGTCTGTGAGCATTTCTTTCAACTTTTCCAACCGCCACCAAAATGAATACAGAACAGAAACCACCTCTACTACAACCACCAATGCAACAAATTCCAATTCCGATAAAGAAAGGAGTCCAGTACAGCGTATCTAGACGGCCTTCGATTGATACTCCATCAACGCCACCAAATACACCATCCACTACCTTTTCTATTAATGATTTGGGATTGAAACTGGAGAAATTGAAAAGCGAGCGAGAAAAGAGCGCTCCTTCTGCATAATAAAATTGTTTTTGTATTAATTCATTGTTAATCCGGTAATTATCTTCATTTTTGCAAATTTTCATTACTTGGATTATTAATTTTACGCTGCTCTCATTGCCAACTAGAGTATCGTTGTACAGCAAGAGTCAGATAGTTTAAACCCTAGGTATAAGAGTGCATATCCTGGAACGATCACAATCCTCAAGTCGGGATCTTGGTAACAGTGAATTCTAAAAAAATATATTATCAAACTACATATTGTCATCAATTACAATTCTCGGATCAAGGAGCTTGCTTTCAACATAAGATGAAGTACGGGAATGTGTCAAATCTAGTGCCAGTCGCGGTTCCGTTATTTTACGATCGTCCCGATCTACAAACGAACTATTTCTTGACATTTTCAAATCCAATGCGATTCGTGGATCCAGCAGCTTTCGTTCATCGACTGAGCTCGAATATGAAGAGTTTCTAGATAGATTTTTGATTTGATCCAGTGGTGATTTTTTGTACTTTACACTTTGAAGCTCATGAACCAGTCCTTCTTTTTCTTTCTTTATTGAATCGTAAATATGTTGTAATTCGGCATTCTTTTCCTTTTGAAATTCCTTTTCCATTTGAAGATTATTATATTCAACATTCTGCATGTGCAATTGATTCTGCAGCCCTTCTTTGTCAGTTTCTAGCTTCTTGTACTGATTGAGGAGAGTTTCATATTTCATTTTGTATTTCTTGTAATCTTCAATCAAATAATTTGATTCCAAAATTGTATTGGAAAGTATTTGAATTTGGTTCAATCCCTTTTCCAACTCTTCTTCAAGCGCTCTGACAGTTTCTATTTTTGAGGTTTGCAAATCTTTATTCGCTTTAATGAGCTCTTCTATATCTTTCTGTGCATTCTTCAAACTTAAGCTGGACATTTCTCTCTCTTTGGATACTAACTGAAGCTCTTTTTGTAGAGAAGCGATGCGATCAGTTAGTCTGAGTATATTTTCATTTGCTTCTTTCAACAACAACTCTGCTTTTTGATACATTTCACTGACAAATTGTTTTTCCTTTGTACTGTCAGTCAATTGGTCAGTAAAGCTCTTTATTTGTTCTTTTTGCCTAGAGAGCTGGAATTTGAGGTTTTCGTTTTGCTGGATCAGCGCAGAAGAATCTTGATATATTTGCTGTGTTTGATGCGTGAATTCTTGCTTATTAGATTGTAAGCGTTCGTACAATTGAATAAAATCCTTTTCTAGTTCCTGTTTTTCCTTCTTGATTGCCTCAATATTATCTTCCATTGATTTAGACTTTTTAACAGTGACATCCAGTTTGTAAAGCGCTTCGTCCAAACTCCTTTCCAATATTTCGACTTTTCGTTTGAGCTCCAATTTTTCTTTTCCAAACTGCAACTCTTGATTTCTTAAGCGAGTCTCAATAATTTCGATGGCACTTGAAGCTTCTCTGAGTTGATTTTCTGCGTGGTTTTGCATTGCTTCATAGTCATGTATGGTAGATGATTGATTTACAGTGTTCTTTTTAAGCTCTTTCCATTCATTAACCAAATCACGAACAGTGGTAACAAAGTTAAGCAATACGGACGTATCTATAGACTCGATCTGTCGTAATTTTCCAGATTTGAAGCCGCTCTTCATCTTCTCTGGCAAGAGAACAATTTCTTCACTGGTCCATGGCATTTGAATTTCTAACAGCGATCCGATTTCCGAAAGTGTAATTTGAATGCTAGCAATATTTTTCGTTTGTTTTAGCACCATTTTCTTTAAGGTTTCATTCTGATTCTCGGCCAATTGGAGCTCCTTCTTTTTCTCTGTTAAGGCACTGGTTAGCTCCTGAAGAGTGCCTTGCGCTTCAGTATATTTCGCGGAATAATCTTGCAGTTGTGCAATCTGTTTTTGTGAATATTCTAGCTCTAAACTCAACTGTTGTTTTTGCATTTGAAGGTCAATATTTTGGTCATACATCACAGTTAGCTGATCAGCAGTATCCTTATTGATCAATTCCAACTTTTTCAGCTGTTCTTGCAGATTGTTATATTCTACTTCTGAGCCCTTATATCGTTTCTTTAATTGTAGGATTTGTTTGACTTTATCCTCCAACTCAGAAATAAGATTATCTTCTCGCAAATTACTTTCGGCAGATTCTTCTTCCAACGCTTTAATTCTTTCCCTTAGCTCATTCTTCAGCCCTTCAAGTTTTTCATTTTGATTTTTGATTGCAGTTAGTTCTCCCGTTAAAGTTAATTTAACACTATCATATTCTTGTGCTAAATTTTTTATCTTTAGTTGGTAGTCATCTTCCATTTTTTGTAGGGAAAGTTGTTTTTCTGTGGAATGTTTAAAAGACAATTCCTCTAGTTCTGTTTGAAGTTTACGTTTGGATTCCTTTCCTAGTTTCTTTACTTCTTCCTTGTGCTGCTCTTCTTCTTTCTTGAGGCTCTTTTTATATTCAGATAATTCCTCTTGCAATTTATCTAGCTGTTGACTAACTTGTTTATTTTGTGCTGAAATTTGATCATTGGCCAATGTGAGATTGAAGATTTTCTCTTCTCGCAATTTCAAACAATCCTGCAAGTCCTTAAGCTGACTGCTGATATTTTCGATTTCTTTGACCTTTCTTTCGTTGTCAGATTGCATTTCTTTTATTGAAACGATGGAATGATGTTTTTCCTCTCTCAAAGAAACATTTTCAATATCTTTTTTAGATAAAAGTTCTTTGTTGACTTCGATATCGTTGACTAACTTGCGAATCATTTCTTTGTGAGATTCCTCTATTGTCTTCATTCGCTCAATCGTAAGGGCAAGGTCGTGCAGTTTAATTTCAATATCTTGTTTGTCGCTTTTGAGAAGAGAGATTTCCGAAAAGTGCTTTGCTTCTGCTTGCGATAATTTTGAAAGAGCTTCCTCAGCTTTTTTGCTATAAAAGACATGTTGATCTTTTTCCTTGGACAGCTCTGCAGATAACATTTGTTGCTGGCTATTAAGACCCTCTAATTTTAATTGCTGCTCCTCCAAGTCTTCTTCCCTTTTTTGCAAATTGAGATTCTTCTCCTCCAAATCCCTTTCGAGAGATTTAATTTTGGAGTAGGTTGCTTCCTCAAACGAAATTGACGAAAGTTTCAGTTTTTTAACATCATCTTGAGATTTTTCCAGCTCCAAAGAGAGCTTTACAAACTCAATTTCTTTAAATTTCAAAGTTTCTTCCAGTTTCGTTATTTGTTTTTCTGTAAAATACAATTTCTCTTGCAAATCGCCAATCACTTTGCGTGTTGAATCACTTGAAGCCTCTGCTTTTACCTTTATTTGATTGAGCTCAATTTGTTGCTGCTGCTTAAGTTCTTCACTCTTTTCTTTTGATTCTTGCTTAGCTTTAAGCAATTGCTGCGACAAGTCATCTATTTGATGATCATATTTTTTGGTCAAAAGCTCCAATTCATTTTGATGTGACCTCAAACGTTCAACAGTGCTACTTTCGAAATCTTGCTTCAGTTTCAACTTCTCGTCGGTAGAAAGCTTTCGAACTGATTCTAATTCGTGTTTTAGATTTGAAAGCTCCAAAGATTTGTCACTTTTTTCTCTTTCCAAGATTAATTTGTATTTTTCTTCCGCAGCTTCCAAGTCTCTTTGAGCATCTTTTTGCAGTAATTTAATTTGGGTTTCAGATTTATTCAACTTTGATAGAGTTTCTTCAAAAGATTCTTTCAAAAGTCGATGTTCTTTGTTTAAGCTGCTCAAATTATAGGACATTTGTTCTAATTGAGACTCCAGATCTTTCTTTTCTCTCTCAGTTTTCTTCTGTTGCTCAACGTATTCTTCTATTTGAGCTTTAAATTCGTGAATTCGCTGTTCTTGGGAATTAGTATTTGCCGATGATGCGCTCAGGTTAATTTCCATTTTCAGATTTCGACTTTCGGCATCATTCAATTTTGACTGTAAATCAAGGAGGCGATTTTCACATTCAGACAACTTTTGTTTTATAGCAGTACTGTTTGATATGAGGTTCATGTTATTTGATTCAAGTTCCATCAATTTCGCATCTTTGGATGAGATCTTTGATTGAAGGTTCGATACAGTCATATCCTGTTCAGACAGCTTGAATTTCATATCTTTAATTGATTGCTCGAGCTCATTACATTTATATTCTTTTTGCTGGACTTTCTGTTGAGCTGAAGCCAACAAAGCTTCATGATCAGCAATCTTTGCTTTCAAATTGCCAACGTCCCTTTCAAAGTCGTATTTCACTCTTTCTTTATCTGCATTGGCTTGCTGTTTGAAGTTGTTGTAACTTTCCTGCAAATCACTCAAGTCCACCTTTAATTGCTTGATAACTTTTGATTGCTCGATGGCTTTGTCATCCTATCATAAAAATTAACTTACGAATTCTTTCTGAACTTGCCCAAATTTATTCTCCATATCTTTAAAACTGATTTCTTTTGCACTGAGTTTGTTTTGAAGGGATGATATGGAGTTTTGTAGATCCTCCAACTCCATTTCCTTCTCCTTTATCTTTCTACTTAAATTTTCAGTGATGGAATCTTTTTCATGAATATCAGTGTTCTGTTCTTCAAATTTCTTTTCCATATCGGTGATAGATTCAGTAGTTTTCTGTATGATGGCCTGTTGTTGCTTTATTCGGTCGTGTGCGGCAATACACTCCTTTCTCGCTTCTTCCAAAGCAGCCTGTGTTTGTTTTTGCTGTCGATCGGTTGACGATGCAGTGATTTTCATATGTTCAATCGTTCCTCTAGCTTGTTCCAGATTCTGTTTTTGCTGATTTAGGAGTGCCTTCATCGATTCTATCTCGTCTTTGGCATCAGAGAGATCCGTTTTCGCTTGTCCCAGCTTTTCTTTGGTTTTGTTGTAATTTGCAGTCAATTCCGAAAGATCAGCAGTTTTCGTCTCTAATTGCAGTTCCAACTTGGTCAATTCTTCCTGTTTTTGGGAGAGAGAATGTTTGGAATTAGTCAAATTGTTTTCAAACTCATTGCATTTCTTTTGCAGATCACTAATTGTTAAGTTCGACGATTCGATAAACGATTTGATCTGGATCAAAAGCCCACCATGATGTGGGAAAGTCACCATAGAATCTGTTTGTGCGATATGCATAATGTTTTGGATTTCATCAACCAAGTGCTGCAAGCTTGTTGCACGATCACTCAGCTGTTTCAAATTTGTGTCTTTTTCATTCACGTCTCCACTAATATTCTGGATTTTGAACGTTTGTGCTTGTATCATTGCAGATTGGTCCTTAATTTGTGCTTCCTTGGCATTTAATTCAGTTTCAAGAGACTTTAACTTTGCAGATAAGGTCTTGTTTGTATCAGATTCCAATTTGAGTTGAGATTTTAGTTCAATAACTACCAATTCATTTTCAGTTATAGTTTTCCTGTTCTGAATTTTCTGTTCTTCAGTCAAATTTTCAAGTTCACTTTGAATTTTCTTTAGTGATGCTACTTGGGCTCTACTGTCTCCTAGGAGATGTTCCAAGTCAGCAATTTTCTTTTGTAGCATAGTTGATTGGTAAGAAGTGTCATTGATATTGCTCTCCTTTTCCATCAATTTCCCTTTCAAGGTGTTTACTTGCTCTGACAACTGACTGATGTTATTACTTTGGTCTTCGATTACTTGAATGTTTTCTTCTCGGACTTGCAAAGTGTTTTGCACAGCTCGGTTTAATTCGTCAATTAAAACTTGAAGGGAACTGAATTCGTCTGTTCCTACCGAAGTTTTTCTTATTTCTGTTCGAGCTTTGTTGATGGATGGCGAGACAGCCCCACGCTTGCCAAGACCCAAACTAGACATATTTCTTTTCATCGGAGCTAGTTGTGTAACTGCAATATCCATTGCTTCCACTGCAAACTCTAGTGCACTTTGTTTCTTGGATAAATTCTCCGTGATCTCTTGCAAATCAGTTTGTAGCTGCTTGATGGTTGCCTTTGATTTTTCGTCTGCCTTCTTGAAGGATTTTTCTTTTTCTTCAAAGGTGTCACTCAAATCATTTATTTTTCCATTCAACTCTATTATAGTTCGTTGTTTCATAACAGTTTCCTCCTCCTGGCGCAATGTAATTTCCTCTTGCCTTTTAGTTTGTAATATCTGCTTGTTTGTAAGATCTTCCTGCTCCTTTAATAACCTTTGCAAATTCTGAATTTCTTTCTCGTACTCTTGAGCACTGGCAGATTTACTTTTTGATAACTTTTCAACCTCTTTTTCAGTAGTTTCTAATTTCGATTGAAGTTGCTCAGTTTGTTCTTTCAAAGCTTCAACTTGATTTGCCAACTGGGCATTTGAGGTTGACTTTTCCTTAATTTCTGCGTCTTTCAAAGAAATCGATGTTTGAAGTTTTTCAACTTCGGCCTTTCCGTCTTCTTCAATCTTGCCTACTCTTGTTTCCCATTCCTTTATTTTGCCGTCTTTATCAGAAATTATTTTTTCAAGTTTTTCAACTTTAGCGGTAAGCTCTGCTATTTGAGCATCATATTGCGAAGTATCGAATTTCTTTACTCTCAAGGAATCATCTTCTCCCATTATAGATTCTCTGTGATGAGCGACTTTTTCGTTATCATCATCTTCTCCAGCAGCATCAGCACTTGAAGAAGTCATTGTAATATCATTAATATTCTTGGACTTTACAATGTACCTGACTAAACTCTTGTAGGCGTCCAACCAGGTTTGCTTTTCTTGGATAGACGAAAGTGCAATAATATACCGGTTCGGTTGATCATATTCACTTGTGGCAAGAATTTCAATTTCGAGCAATAGCGTATTTCCTATTCCTGACTTTAGTATGGAATCACCTTGAACATTGGAAGTTTCTGAAATGTCCGATACTCGAATATCCTTTAAGGCTGTTTTTTCAATTACATGATGCTTATCTCTCCAATCTTTACGAGCGAGAATCAACATATCATTGAACATGAACATTTTTCTTGTTTTCTTACTGTCGCTGAACATGACCTGTATGGTATCTTCGCGAACAAGAAATCTGTTGGAGTTTACAATATTGATTTTTTCTGAAAATCTGTTTTGTACTTCTACCATTGGTTTCATGCCATTCAATTTACGTGCGCACTCGTTGATGGTTGCAACACAATTTTGCATTCTTTCCATGGCTTTGTTGATAGAGATTAGATCTGAATGGTCTGGTGGAGTATTTTTTATCATTTCCTACAATTAAGATTGGCTACTCTAATCAATAGTGGGTATTTACAAATTCTTTGAATCGGCTTTAGCAAGAATCCAGGCAAATCCAGCTGACGGATAATAGGATTTCTGTAGACTTCTTCCAAAAAAGATTTAATTTCTGCTTTAGAAAGCAAAGATTTTATGAATTTGGCGGAATTGGCTTGTTGGTTACTGCAATAAGGAATGTAGCACATGAATCTCTCTCCCATTGTCAAAAATACTTCGGCGTAAGCATTGATGTTTCTTATATCTTCAACTTGTGTTAATAGATATAGGAAATCGGAATTCACAGACAAAATCTGTTCTACATTTGCAAAGAGCATTTGCATGTTTTTTGGAAGCATATTTGGTAAACCCTGCATTGGCTTCATAAACATCTATGGATTAATTGAAAGTTACTTCAACAATAATTGCCAAATCTCTGACATAATCTCTCTCTGTTTGAATTAGCTCCCAAACGACCGACAAGCGCTGTTTTTCTTTATCTGAAAGGAATTTATATACCGTAGGAGGAATTAAATCTTGAACCTTTTGATCAACTGCCCCTTGAAGTATCTCTCCCGGAGAGAGCTGTCCTGCAACAAATATTGTACCTCTGTTGGATGATTCTGCCCGAGCTCTGGTTATTAAACTTCCCTCTTCCCCTTTAGGAATCATAATTGAGGTCCTAGAATTTCTTCCTCCTGAGGAAAGAAAAGTATCATCATCACCGACAGGTTTTATTTCGTAGGTTGTGGAATTAGTTTGAGGAGATCGGACTATACTACTAGTTCGACGACGGACGACTTCTTCTTGTGCTGTTGGTGCCGGTGCAGGGGTAGGTGTTGGAGCTGGTTGCTGAGCTGTACTTCCAGGGAATATTTCTGATGAGTCTTTCGAAGAGTTCAATTGCTCATCAGAGTATATAATATCATTTTTGTTTGGAGGTGCTGAGGTAGACCTATTGCGACGGAAATTGGTTTCTTCGGGAGCTGCATCGTTTGTTGAGCGAAGACGGCGAAACCAAGAAACTTTTCGGTTATCTTGATTTGGTAATTCAAGATTAGCAGCTTTTGGAGGCTCTGCTGATTTCGGCCGTTCGTGGTTTACCGCAGTTGGTGTTTTTTCTTTTACTTTTACAAGATTTGCCGGAAACCATCCAGTCACTGGCTTCTTTTCTTCCATTCCAGTGACACCTTTCCACCAGCCACCCTCTGGACACTCCATAACAATTATGGAGGTGCCAGTTGTAAAGGAAAGCTCGTCTTGTTTAGTTTTTTCGTAGTCATATAAAGCTACAACGGTAGTTCCTCTTGGAACTGGATCAACTAAGCCAAGTTCTTCTTCTGACGCTTCGTTAATTTCAGTTGGTGGCTGATAAGTTTTATTTGAATCGTAGTGTTCAACAGCTGATTTAGGGAAAAATCCCTGTTGGCCGTTTCTTATATCTTTTGATTGAATTGTCCCTTTAAGCCAATAAAGTTCATCTTCTTTAGGTGTAATATCTAATTCAATAATATCACCAAATTTTAGACCCAATTCGTCCAAATCTTGGGCATGATAATCAGATATCGCTATTAGGATGTTTCCTGCTTCAAAAGGCATTTCAACCCTTTGCGGTTCTTGCTGGGCAAGTTGATTTAAACTTAGAGTTGATGGTTGCATCAGCTTAATTTGTGGTGGCGAGTTTGTCAAATTTTTATCAAACACGGGATCTTCAACTGCATCTCCAGTTGAAGCAACACGATATTGGGAGTCTCGATTTTCGCTTTCCCTAGAGAGTAATATTGTATACGGTTCTGAACTGCTATTTTGATTGGCTTCTATCGCGATTGGCCTAAATTAGTGATATGTTACTCTATAACTAATTCTGAAGTTTCATCTTGGATTATATTTGCGGCCTCTGCTGCTTGGGGATTATCACTCACGTTAACTTTAAGATACTTTGAGGGATCAATTATTGCTGGCTCCTCACCAGTGTCTGCATTTATCATTCCAACTTCACTTGCTGCACTTTTCGTGTTGGAATCTGGCAAATCATTTGGTGCTATGTTTTGGATAACATCCTTCTCTGCTGCATCATCGAAAGTATTTTCATTCAAAGAATTCTTTATGGTATCTGAATCTTCCTTTGCAGGAGAAATATAATTATCATTTTCTGCAGCTGGTATTGATTCAGCCTTTTGTTCTGTAGACTCTTCTGCAACGGATGCGACATCTAACAGGTTCGTTGTTTCCACATTTTTGTCTGGCCCTTCGGATTTGACGTATATTGACATCGTACTGGCATTTACATTATTATTATTGCTGTTTTTCAGTGTTTTAATTTCAAGATCCACTGAATTGATTGATATTATGTCCAGAGATTTTTCTCGTTTTGGAGGAGACTCTGCAAGCTCTGCCGGCTCCGAATTAATATCAATGTCATCAATATTGGTTATTGATGCTATCGGGGATATATCCATTTTATCTAGACTATCCTTTGACATTTTAATCTGAAAGAACTTTTTTTGGATTACATCATCCTTCAAATGCCACTTGCGGTGCTTCAAAAACACTATTTCAGCTCAGATGAGAGTTATCAGCAGTATAATTATCTAGAAAAGACCGAAAAGTTTGGTTTGACAGCAACTCCAGCCAAAGGAAATAACTCCTGTGAGGGCCGCAAATTCAGCATTTAAATCTGAATGAGCTCTCTTTAAAAATTTATATTTTCGTAGCTCTCATTTCTCAAGTTATTTCGATATTTTTTGCTTCTAAAATGGAAAAGAGCGAAAAGCTGAAACTAGCGAAAAAGAAATTACAGGAATTTAAACTCTCCAAGAATAAAAAGAAAATACCCGATAATGAGAAGAGTCATTTGGTGGAGCATGCGGACAGTTTTTCCATCGAAAGCGATACTGGAACGGCAAGTGTAAGTGGGTTAGACCAGAAATCTGAAATATCTGAAGAATTACCCAAATCTTCAGGTCAAGATTCAGTAACCATCGCAAGCAAAGATAGAACAATTGTATTAGAAATGATGTTAGGCTTCAAAGACTCTGAATTGCAAGAAGCACAAAACAGAATAGAGGAACTCGAAAATCTTTTGAAAGCTAAAGAAGACCAGTTAAAAACACAAGTAAGTTCTCAGTTATCTCCAAATATAATCGATACTGTTAAAGTAGTGGCACAGGAAGTATATCACAATATCAGAGAAGTAGTACAAGAAGTTGTCGAAGAAGATCAGGAGGATTTCAGTGAAGAGCAGGAAGAAACTACTATTCAGCCATCTGAACAAAGTCAAATGACTTTTGCGGTGGAAGAAAAGAAAGCGGAAACGGTATATGAAGAACCTCCAGTTCAATCAGAAGGTGTAACAGAAATGGAAACCGAAACCCTAATCAATTGTCTGAAATTAAACAACGAAGAGATTTCGCAATTGAAAAATACCATATCTACACTTCAAAGCGATCACTTGGAAGAAATGCGGAATTTAAAAGCAGTGTCAGACCATCAAGAGACATTACTAAGAAGCAAAATAAAACGATTGGAACAAGAATTAGCCCTATCTAGAATTGTAAAAGGAATAGTCCCCTATAATGTAGACAACATGGAAGAATCAACAGAGATAAACTTAAAAGTCGCCAGTGATTCAAAAGAAAAGGCAGACATGTCCCTTGTGCATACCAACGTCGACTTGCTTAAAAAATTGCAACTGCTGTACTCGATGTTTAATATAAACGAACCTCACAGTCTCTCTACATTTGAAAAACTTTTGGAAACTTTGAACGAAATTATGAAAGAATGGTACAAATATAAATCTGATCTTGAAGAAGCACATAAAGTGATAGAAATGCAGCATTTAAAGATAATAGAGGCTTTGGACAAACAAGAATCCCAAAAAGTCAGTAGATTATCAATGATTAAAGCCGCCTCTATGGAATTTGTGGATGGAGGTTCATTACTGGATAAAATCCTGGCTGACTTGAATCAAGTACAAAACAAGGAGGACCCCATCATTCAAAATATTATAAGGGAAGTTGAAAATTTAAATCAGCTATTTACACAACTAAAATTGAAACTGACGGCAAAATCAGATCGGTTAGATTTCCAGCTAGCTCTAAATGCAGAAATGAAAAAGCTTTTCATTACAAATGCGCTTGCCAGTAGCCCCACGGACACCCCAGACTTTAACATCATTGGAAGATTCAATGAAGCCAAAATTGAAATTGGAAGATTACAAGAACTTCTTATTTCTAATGATATATCCTACTAATCGTATTAATAAATATTTAAGATATTTAAAATTGATCTTGCTGGCGAAATACGCGATGATGTCATGCGAGATTCAAATTGAATTTACTCCTCTTGATCGAAAATGGAATCAGAAGACGATATAAATAACGAAGAATTCTCTGGAAGCGAGCCCGATAACGATGTTCAAGATGAAGAACAAGAAGAAATGATTGACGAAAATCAGGAAGAGTATATTGAGAATGAAGAGGATGAAGAAGACGATTCTGAAGACGAAGAAGATAGCATATCAGATAATGGAGACCAATTAATCGCCGAGTCTACGAATGGATTAAATGAAATATTACAGTCTATAGAGGCGGACAATGATTCTGCTGCAGCTGCAGTATTTGATGAAATTCAAAACACCCTGAAACAAGTAGCTTCTAATTCTACAGATGAAGTTGCCTCGCTAGTTCAGAAACTTGGACTGGACTATGAGAAATTCAATAGTCTGTTGATAGACTCTAAACGTCAAACTAGAACAATTGCTCAAAAAGCAGCAAGATTATCGCAAGACCTGATTGAAAACCATGGCAAGATGAAGAATGTAATGAAAGCTGTTCAAACAGATCGACAGATGATTAGTTCAATGAGGAAAGAATTAAAGAAAGCATGGAAGGTCGTTGAAGTAAATACAGAAAAGGAATTGAAATCTAAAGAAGTTATTTCGGGACTGAAAAATGAATTGGCAGCTCTGAAATATGCTTCAGGAGATGGCAGCGCCAATATCGGCGGAGGAATTCCAGACTCGATGAATTTGGGTAAAAACAAATTGCTATCTCTGCAACTGGAGCAGGAAGAGACCATCAAGAAGCTAGCAAAGGTAATGGGTCCTTAATCAGAACAAACAAGAGCTGGAATCGGAGCTTTTAAATTCAGCAAACGAAATCAAAGCACTGAAAGTAGACCTGGAGGATTCGCAAGGAAAAATTGAGCAACTTTACAAAGAGAGAGAGTACAAGGATGAAGAAATGCTCTCTTTAAAGGATTACCTAGCAGCGAAAAAGTCTGAACACGATCGTGAAATTAGAGAACGGGAAAAAACGGAAAAAGAACTTCGATTTTCTACAGAGGCAAATGAAAAAAGAGAAGCAGAACTTAAAGTAAAAACCGAGGAAATTAAAGGTTTGAAAGAGCACTTGTCAAAAACTGAATTGTTGTTGCAAAACGAAAAAGTGAGAAGTGAAAAGTTGGAACATGAACGAGACCATCTGCAATCCATTCAAATCAGATTCCAACAGGACTTGGATGAGCAAGCAGTGACCAATCAGACGCTGTTGAATAAAACGCACGAGCAAGCGAGGAAATTGAAAGTGTGGGAGGAAGAAATATCAAGGTTAAGGGAAACAAACAAGACCATTTCAAAAGCCAAACAACAACTAATGAAAAAGTTTAAATTAGTAGACGAAACAAAGACAGGCATTGAGCTTGAAAGGGATACTTTGAGGGTAAATTCAACTAACTTGTAGAGTGTAAATTCACATTTGAGACACGATGTCGAGACCACAAAAAAGGAATTGGAAACAGCAACAAAGAATGTTGACATCCTTACGAGAGAAAGAGATATTTCTCAAAAGAATTTCGTAAAATCTACAACCGCGTCCTTAAAGCAATACAACATCTTGAAGCTTTCAGAGCAAACAAAGCGCAATTTAGAACAAGAAATTCAAGCGTACAAAGATGAAGCTCAAAAAATGAGAAAAGTACAAATAGCTAATTGTAGCTCATCTATACTCTGGAAAGGGAAAGAGATGATCATTTGAATCAGGTGTCTTTGATGAACCAAGAATCGGATGCAAAGGACGAAGAAATTAAGATGAAGGATGTTATTATCTTTGATTCCAAAAAGAAAATCGCTGAATTTGAAAAGAAATTGAAAGAGCAACAAACTTTGTATGAAAATGTTCGCACTGACAGAAATGTCTATTCAAAGAATCTTTTAGAAAGCCAGGATGAAATAATGGAAATGAAGAGGAAGCTAAAGATTATGAATCATCAGGTTGAACAGCTTAAAGAAGAAATCGCCTCTCGAGAAACTGGTATTTTCCATGTAATATAGTATTGGTAAAGGAGCACTTTGAACACTCAAAATTGGAGAAAGAAAAGGAAGCTCTTCTTTTGCAAATCGCAAAGTTGCAACAGCAACATGATGAATCTCACCAAATGATTCAAAATCAACAGTGCGAAGAAAACAAACTTCGCCATATCATCAGCGAGGCTGATTTAGAAAGGATTAGGCAAAAGAAGGAATACGACTGTGTTGTTCAAGAAAGGGTACTTTCGTTGTAATTTAGGACATTCTTGGGACTCAATTAATCAGGCGAAATGATGAGCTTAGCTTGCTCTATGAAAAAATCAAAATCCAAACGTCAACCTTAAACAAAGGAGAAATTCAGTACAGAGAAAGGCTTGAGGATATTCGTGTATTAAGATTGGAGATTAAAAAGTTGCGCAGAGAAAAGGCAATATTGCAAACAGAGACACAAAATGTAGATAGTTTGAGAAATGAAATATTTAAACTTCAACGAGATATCTTGCGGGAAAGAACTCGTGTAAAAGTGTTGGAAGGTGATTATTTCTAATGTTTAGAAGAGCTGGAATCACCAATGAATATCCACCGTTGGCGAAAGCTAGCAGGTTCAGACCCTTCAACTTACGAATTGATTTCCAAGATACAAACATTACAAAAGCGACTAATTGCAAAAACAGAAGAAGTTGTAGAAAAGGAATTGATAATTCAACAAAAAGAAAAGCTATATGCTGATGTAAAAAAAGTGCTTCAGAGACAACCTGGACCGGAAATAATGGAAGAACTTCAAGTTGTGCGAGCAGCAGTGAAATCCAAGGTTAGAGAATCCAAGGTATTTCAATTTAACTATAGGCATTAGCCTCAGAACTTAACATGTATCATTCGCAAGTTAATGAATACAAGTATGAAATTGAAAAGCTTAACAGAGAAATGCAAGAGTTGAAAAGTAAATACTTTCAGCTCCGCAAAAAGAGGCAGAATGACAAAAGAATTCAAGTTGCAACTATTAAAGAACCAGACTTGTATCCACTGTTTGACGAACGTGGAACACCATTTGGTATGCACGAAGAGCTTCCAGGGCTGCCAAACAAAATTCAGAGGTACATGATGATTGATTTAGTCGTGCAAATACTGGAAAGAATATCAAATCAAATGTTGTTTCCGGCCCTAGATTTTCTGGTGGTGGTTTCAACATGTCCACTGGCCATCATGTAATCCAGAAACCAAAAACACCAGAGACTGAATTAATAGATACCAAACCTGTTGCAAACCCGCCAATTCCGGACCATGAAATAAATTTGGAAGATGGACCAATTGTAGATATAGCTATTCCGGAGGCTGTCTCTAAAGTGGAGGTGAATCGAAAGTCGTCAGCTGTAGCTGAAACTCCACGAGAGGTTGTAGAACAACCTCCCCCACCTCCGGCGGAAGCAGAAGACGTTCCTTTGGCAGAAGACCCTAATTTACCTGTGGCAACAACGGTGATGAATGAATCTCAATTTGATGTTACTTCAAAATCAATGCTTGATGTTACTACTTCAAGAATATTCAATGAATCCGGGGGTAGCGCAAGTGCTATCCAATCAGCACTAGAAAGTGCAGCTGGTTCAAGAGTGGACTTGGACAATCCTGTAGATCAAGACGATTAATAAAAACTGTTTTAATAGCATTTATTCATAAAATATCATCAGCTTTCATCAACTTCTTCCATTACTATTACACCATCGTCTTCTTCTGCCTTTGTACGTTTCACCGACATCTGTTCAAGCAAGGCGGCTGGGAGTATGGTCTTTTCGTCCTTGCCATTATGACCTAAAAAGCAAAACCATTCACCATCCCCTCCCCCGATCCACCATGAACCTATCAGGCCTAAATCCTTTGTAGTAGCTGATGTTCTCCATGAAATATCCCCTTTTCTTTCTCTTGAAGGGAAATTAAGGTATCCGGTATAAGCAAATAATCCAATCACAAAAGCTTTCGACGGTTTCATTGTTGCCCCATTAAATAACCAGTCCCCTGTCATGCTAATTGCCCACGAAGTATACAGAATCGAACGCATCGAAGGACTGGTAAAATATAACCACAGCATTTCCGGTCTCTGCCTAGGCTCGTCTAATACATGTCCCAAGTAAAACGAACTGAATCCTAGCAATCCGTAGTCCAAGAAACTCGCCAATGTCATTTTCTTGATTTTGAATCAAAAACCTTTTTTACATTTGCGAAATGGATATTAGAAAAGCTTATTATTCGTCACTCGGAGTTAAAGTTTTGGAATCAAAGAAATCAGTGGAGCAAGCACTGCAGGATACAATTCTTGTAAAGGACAAGTTATCATTCATATGCAAGTGGGTGCGTATCCCACATGTGTATCGAAATGTGGTCTGGAAAGTGCTTCTAGGTATTAATCTACTAATCGGAGATGTGATGCCATTAAATAAGAGAGCTTGGGATATGTCAATCAAAGAAAGGCGGACGCAATTTGAACTGCTAAAGGAAGCAGTTTCGATCCTGACATTCAACCCAAAATTGTTAAAAACAGAACTTTCAGGTAAGACTATGGCCCAGATGTTGTTGATTGAACTCTCTTCTGATCCATTTTCAACTAATCTTGCGCTTGAAAATCCTCCCCAGCATTTGATATCAATGGCTACAGCTATATTAAATATTTACGATGATTTTGATGAAGAGGACTCTTTCTGGATACTAGTGGGATTTGTAAACAGTTTCAAAATCTCAACGGCAGTTGATCCGCCAGTTCCTGCTATGAATATTTCACTTCTCAAAGATATCCCAGATCTCCTATCTCATATCATATCACTGAATGTTGATCTCGACAAGATAACTAAGCAATGGTTTCAATCAATGTTTAGCACCATAATCAGCTATCAATCTATAGAAAGTCTCTGGGATATCATAATAGGTGGAGGAAAATCGATTATATTTCACACAGCTGCAGCGATTTTCAAAACTTCCAGCAAAAGATTAATTCAAACCAGAACTCCAGAAGAATTTTATGAAGAATGCAACAAGGTAAGCCAATCTGAATATAGCTGGAAAAACGCATTGATTCCAACCAGGTGGTACAGATGGCTATAGAGAAATGGGAAAGTCCTGAACTAGAAAACCTTCCGCGGGATCAGCGATTTGTATCAATAAATTGAGAAACTGTACAAATTTTATTCTAAACTGCTTAATGGCTGTACTTGTCGATTTTATCTGACAATATTCTTTGGGCAATAAGGGTATCATCGCATTTGTAATAGTAGGAGCCTCTGCCAAGAAATACGTATCTTACACTGCTAGTCTTCATTTGTATTAGTACCTCAGTTTTAGCATCTCTATTTATACTGGAAGGGCCTCAACTTGTAGCACACTAACCGCATCACCCCCAGACTCCACATGTAATCACTGGCCAAACAGGTCATTCTTTCCTTTTTCATACACTCAATGGCAAAGTCTGTGGCCAGGCAGGATATATTGCTCTCGCTGTAATGATAACCAATTTTACTGTTTGATAAACTGCTGGTCACACATAGCGCTTGAATACCGATTCATGCCTATTTTCTGTCGAATTCTGTATTTTGAGTTAGTAGCTGTGCCACAACTGAACACAAACTTTAGAAAAATACAACAACGAGACTTTATTCCGTTTGCGGAGTATAAGAGAATACAGATTTATCTTGATACGATTTATGCATCTTGGCACAATTTAGTGTGCAAAACGAATACATTAAAGAGTTTCTGGTAATTGTGGAAGTGATTTCAAATGCTCTAACATGACTTTCATAACAAGCCTTGCGGCATTGGTAACACGGTATTGAAGATAACACCTCTTCTCTCATATGACAACTTAATAGGTGCTTATCTATTGCACCATCCAGGTAGGAGCGATATTTTAAATATCCACTCACTCTATCTTCTTCTACATCGTAATCTACTAATTTCTCCAAGAAATTGTTGGTTACAACTATTTTTGTGATTTCTCGCAGCGTTGGTAATAGTTTTGGGACCATGTAAATTGTCTTGTTTTCACCACATTTCGTAAACTTTGTAAAAATCTACAATATTAATTCCAAGTTACATAGTATATAATGAACCACAGGTCACTTTGCTCTTTGACTCTAATCGAAGCCTCAAATATACACTGTATACCACCACTATCAATAATTGTTTCGCGGCACTTTTCTTTGGTTACTTTTAATTACCGCATTCAGAAAGGTTCAATAAAGCTACTGATCCAAATAGCTGTAGCAGAAGCGGTTTGGAACACTGGATTTTAGAGTTGGCTCTTGAATATAAAACAGGTTCAGGAGTTTGTCTATCATCAAACTCTTCTTCATTTTCTCCTTTAGAGTAACCTCTTCTCATGGAGTTTATAATTGTCATTATTCCGCTATTATCGTAAACGGTTTGTCTATGTAAACCTTGATTAAAGAGAAACAGTACTGCTCTTCATCACTATAGAGCCAATGGCAAAAAGGGCAGTAGTTTGTAAGGATTCTTGTTCCGGAAATTTCTTCATGAGATTTAGGATTAATTCCACGCCCTTTTGCTTGGAAACCACTTGCTCGTCTACTTGTTCTCGGTTGGCGAAAAACATATGAGCAAGTGCAAAACAAGCAGTAATCTGGAACGAGGGCTGCTCGCTAAACTTCTTCATTGAGCTGAATAATAGAGTCAATAGCTCATTTTTGCAGCTTGTAATATTCATACCAGAATTTGCTAACGATCCTAGCGCGTGCCAACAGGCTGGATTAGTAAGTAGTACCTGAAGCTAAATCTACATTTTGTTGATGAATAGTAAGGCTTTTCATTGAAAGCCCAAGAAAGTCTTCCCTTTCTAGAATGTGCAAACATGATTTGCCTAAGCTAGAAAATGCATGGAAAGCTTGAATTTGCAGATCAACGTGATTCATGTGAAGTCTCATTGCTTTCAAAATCAACATGCATCCATTATTTTCTATTATGTACTTTGCGTTGACTTTGTGGCATGCGAGATTAGCCAGAGTGGCACATATTTCTGCTTGTACTGCTGGATCTTTCATGAACTTGAATTAACTAGTGTTACTTTTGACATGTTATCAAGAACGTATTTGATGCATCCAGTATCCAGCATTATTTCTCTATTTGCTTCTATTGATGCTAGATTTGCTAAACATGCCGAACAATTAATTTGGAGTTGCATGCAGTAAGGAAACGCCTGCATCGCTTGTAAAATCAACTGTATTCCTCCTTTTTCTCCAATTCTGGTTGCGAATTCATCCAACCTGGAGAATATTCTCACAAGCTGCATCACGATAACTACTTGATCTTCAATCTAGATGAGGCTATTTGTACCTCGCTCTTTGACATATTGGAATCCAAATTGAGCAGAGACCATGAATAATGCTGAATATGCGTGAATATCAAGTCTGTGGTTTCTATCGACTCCTTGAATTTCTTTTCATATTGAATATCTACAATCAACAACAAATACAGTTCTTTACATTAATGAAATACAATAGAAATAGATTGAGATACTGCGATGATGAATCCTCAACTGTAGCATGTTGAACAGAATCACTTCCAATCTTCATTACACGAGAAATATGAGAATGTAGGACTTGCAAGTCTAGCGGAAGCAGCTCTTGGGGTATTTTTTGGCTTGTTAGAGAGCTTCTTCTGCTGCAGCTTCCATTTTCCATAATTGAAGCTGGAAAGCAATCTTCTTTAATTGTATTCATAGGTAGAGTTACTTGGTGACGTCGCCAGTTAGATACGCGAACAAAAATAAATAAGCCATTCAGTAGTAACATAGACCACTATGGCATCTACTTGCGTTTAACTCAATGGTTATTCAAGGCGTTGCTAACATATCAGGCTGAGACTTTGATGCTTGCTCAGCCCCAATTAAAAACCTGCTATAAAAATCCACTATAATTTTCGTTCGAAAATGGATTATCATGAGGTGAACGAAATACATGATATGGAGTTGAAAACCCTAAAGAAACATGGTTCATCTTACATACAGATAGATCAGGATAATGACGATGACACAATAACAGTTGAAGACCAAAATCCCTGGACTGCATCTGTTGTTCCCGCCAATGATGATCCAAATACACTCGCACTCACATTCCGAGTGTTGTTTTTAGGTTATTGTACGTTAATGTAGGTATTTTGTGGTGTATCTTTCTTGGATTCATAAACACCCTTTTCAGCTTTAGAAAGAACCCATTCAGAGTTCCACCAACAGTAGTGACCTTGTTATCCTACCCCATGGGTGTTTTCATGGAAGTGGTATTGCCTGAAAGCTCTATCTTAAATCCTGGGCCGTTTTCGATTAAGGAGCATGTATTGATTGTTTTGATGGCTGTTGCCGGTGGATCAAATCCGTATGGTGTTGATAATGTGGTTGCTCAATATGCAGATCATCTGCTCAACGATAAGAATGTTACATTTTTGAATTCGTTAGCGTGGGTTCTTTCATCACAAATGATTGGGCTAGGCGTAACTGGAATTTGCAGAAGATTCTTGGTAAAGCCAAGTGCAATGGTGTGGCCTAAAATTCTTCCTGAAATTGCATTGTACACTTCATTCCATGATACTTCTGAAAAGCATGCTTCCAAGTACAATATGTCGAGATATACGTTCTTTTGGGTATTCTTTGCGATTGTTTTTATATACCAATGGCTTCCTGGCTACTTTATCACTTCACTTGGCCTTATATCCGTTCTTTGTTTAGTATCATCCAATCGCACTGTAAAACTGCTCGGTTCTGGAGACAGTTTCGAGGGACCAGGTATCCTCTCTCTATCGTTTGATTGGACTGTAATTTCACACCTGGAGCCTCTAACAACTCCCTTTTGGGCGTCGCTTAATCTTTTTTTCAAATCGGTTCTTTGGCTTTGGATTGCTGTTCCAATGGTGTATTATTGGGATCCATACAACTCCCCCAAACTTGAAGCTAGGTTTTCCTATGGAAACTCCTCTATACTAGCAGATCCTGTGCCTGTAATCAATAGTAACCGACTTTATGACTCACAAGGGCTGGAAATATCACCAATCAACTTTGTAAAAGGAACGCACAGCGTCGAAAATTCAAATGGTCCATTCTACATGTCTGCGTCGTTTGTCATTATCTATTTATGCCATTTTATGAATATTACTGCTATTATTTCTCATGTTTTCTTGTGGCATGGCAGTGACATTTATCGTCAGACTAAAGAAGCATTCTCTAATGTAAAATCCAAAGACTTTCACGATATTCACAACAAGCTGATGGATGTGTATTTGGATTTTGCCGACTGGATGTATTTAGTGTGGTTTGCCGTATTTGCTGCCATTCAAATACTTGTGTGTACCTACACTCCTTTCCAGATGCCAATTTGGGCAACAATCTTATCAATTGCTATTGGAGTGATAATGACAGTTCCTGTAGGGATCATTCAAGCCATTTCAGGAGCGCATATGGGAATTAATGTTCTTACTGAACTAGTAGTCGGATTTCTATTACCTGGGCAGATAGTTCCAGTTATGACATTCAAATCTCTTGGATATAATGTAATGCTTCAGGCGTTATTCTTAACTAAAGATCTCAAGATCGGACATTATTTGCACATATCACCAATATCTATCGTGTTAACTCAGCTGCTAGGAATAGTTCTCGGGTCTATTTCAAGTACTTCTTGTGCATTTTTCGTAATGGAAACAATGAAATCCCTTATTTCTGATCCAAATAGTGAATGGGGAGCAACTGCCTACACAACTTTTGTGACCGCTGGAGGAATTTGGGGTGCAATAGGCCCAGCTAGGTTTTTTGGCCCTACTTCCCCATATTTCTCTTTGTTGCTGGGATTCCCAACTGGATTTGCGCTTCCCTTTATACCTTGGTACTTGAACAAACTGTTTCCTCGGACATTTTGGAAACACGTTAATATTCCACTGCTGACAATTGGATTCCATGCAGGTTCAAATCAAGCCACTGTTGTTGTACCGTTCCTAATTTCGTACATTTTTAATGTAGTCTTATTCAAATATCGTAGAGAATGGTGGGACAAGTATAACTTTATTCTCGCATGTGCGTTGGATTCAGGTGTGGCAGTTGCTAGTTTGATTATAATTTTTTGGGATCAAGTAGGTAGTTCAGGACGACTGGCACCGAGTATCCTCACACCACAATCATCTCTAGACTTTTATTGTCTAGAAAAAACAAATTAATGTAAATGTGATAAAAATAAATCCAATTTATTATGCTGCAACGCCGTAGCCTTGTTCCCTCCAATATTGTGCAGTTCTTTTAAATCCTTCATCCAAAGATATAATAGGCTTGTAGCCCAAAAGCTTTTTTGCCTTTGAGATATCATAGTACCTATTTGCGTCCATGAATTTAACTCTGAATCTAGTAAGGGTAGGATGAAGGGTAACAAAAGGTTGTGCAATCCAAGAAATGAAATCATTGAATGCGCCAATCCCGAAAGCTACTGCATTCGGAAGTCTAATTCTTTGAGTGTTTCTGTAGCCCATTTCATGCAATAACCGCTTTGGATAATCCCAAAAGAAGATTGGTTGATCATTTGTAATGTAGAATGCCTGAATTAATGAATTTTACTTGTCCGTCGATACCGCTTCCCCATTCAATTTTTTCCGCAGCCAAGATATGCGCGTAGGCTACATTATCTACGTATGTGACATCAAACAAGTTTTGGTTGCTACCAACCATTAATCTCCATTGACCTGAATTAAAAACGATTACCTTTCTTGGCAGATTCAGCAATAGCATAACTACCTTGTGCATCCTTTGGTCCAAAAATACCGCTTGGTCTAATTGAACAGGTTAGTAGCTTTTCGCAGTTTGCATTCAGCACGTCTGTTTCGGCGATGGCCTTTGATTCATTGTAGGCATCCATGTGAACTTTGCAATAAGGTACTGATTCATCGGCATTGATCAAATGGTTTCCATTAAACGTAACACTTGCTGAAGAAGTAAAGATTAACTTTGCTACTCCTTGCTCCAAACAAGCGTTAATGACATTACGTGTTCCTTCAACGTTTACCTTGAAATATATTGCAGTAGCTTTACCATGAATAGGGGAAGCGGTATGAATGACAACTGTTTTATTCTTGCACGCCTCGGTAACTTGTACTGGATCAGTAATATCTCCCTGGATTGTTTCAGTCAATCTGTGATCTGCTCCATTAATTCTTAAATCGAATATCGAGACGGTATTTCCGCGATCTAGTAATTGTGAACATAGCGCTTGGCCTAAAAATCCGCAACCTCCTATTACAAGAAAATGATCCTTTGCCATTTTTGCAAAAAGTTAAATTATCTTGTGCCACAGCTAATTTAATCTTTATTGAAACTAGTAAAAGGGGAATTCTCCCACTTTCCTCTTCTTTTATTCACACCACACTTTTGACTCAGATTATGAAATAGACGCATTTGTACCTGCGTCGTTTTAGTACAAAATTGATTGCCAGGCTCTATTCGAATTGTGAATCCCTTCAGGCATTAATTTAGGTCTCTGTGTATTTCGTGGATTGGGAATGGTCACCCAGAGCTTTATTTACACCTTGATAAATTTAAATGATGTAGGGCTGGTGATAATCAAACTACTCCAATAATGGTATTCTAGCGAAAAAATATTGGCGCAAGGTTGATTAGGAAATTAATTTGCCGCGGCCAATTTGAGACAGTCTGTAGTTTCTATTGCATGCAGTGTAACTAACTTGCGTGGGTGCCTGTATAGTAGCCCTTTGGTTCCAGTAATCACATTACCATTATCCATCTACCATCCACTGTTCTCTTTCGTTGTTTCGTAAGCCACATGAGGTCGCATCCATGTGCAAATTGAAAAATCAAAAAAAATTTAAATCCACTTGCATTTGAAAGGTATAAAAAATTTAATTGGAAGCTATAATGGAATTCCTTGACTCAATTCTAGGGAAAGCACAGTCTGCCAAGAATGTGTTTGAAAAATTCGCCTCAAATTCAAATGGTGAACAGGTGATGACACTTGCTGATTTCTCAAAAAGCATTGATTTGACTAAACTCAAATTGACAAACGAATCTAGCGTGGAGTTGCTGTTCAAAGCCGCAGACATCAATTCTACTGGATTTTTATCACTCAACGATTTTACAGATTTTTACTTGGCGCTGGAATCCCCTGACGCTGAATATCAAATTTTGTCTAGATTAGTTGGAAAGACTGGTGTGTCAAATTTGACTACTGATCAAATCAAGCAATTCTTTGCAAAAACCTCTCTTGGTGTAGATTTCAACAGCGACGCGATAAAGTTTGCTTTAGGACAAGGAAGCAAACCTGTGTCTGTCCACGAATTCTCTGAATTTGTTAAAATATTACGCCAAGAGCGCCTAAAAGCTTACTTTAAAAAACACGACGTCAAGCAAACTGGTGCAATTTCTACTGAATTGGCATTGAACCTTCTCACTACTTGGGGTGGTTACAAGCCAACATCCACAATTGCCAATAACTTCAGATCCAATAGCGCTGCTGTCACCTTTGTGGAATTGGTTGCACTTAATCAAGTTTTATCTCGTTTAGATACAGTCAAACAGTTGATCAATGACATGAACGACAAAAGCATTACAGTTACTCCCGAATCTTTCTCTGCCTCTGCAAAAACATTCTTGAACTATGACTCTTTTACTCCTCTAGAAGTTAATGTATTATTTAGATTGGTCGGCCCAAATAGGGATTCAAGTGTTGCTTTCGCTCCATTGTTCAACCCATCCTACGAACCATCTGGTGACAGTCATCAAGTCATTCGTTTGTCTGCGGTAATGGAAGCTGCCAAGAGTATATACAACTTTACTCTCGGTTCTATTGCAGGCGCCATTGGTGCAGCTGCTGTGTATCCTATCGATTTGGTAAAAACTAGGATGCAAAATCAAAGATCATCAGTAGTTGGACAAGTATTATACAAGAATGGAATCGATTGTTTCAAAAAGGTAGTAAAGATGGAAGGTATTGCCGGGTTATACTCTGGTTTGCTTCCTCAATTGGTTGGTGTTGCCCCTGAAAAGGCCATCAAATTGACCATGAATGATCTGGTTAGAAGCAGATTGAAAGATGACACGGGGAAAACACCGCTCTGGGCTGAAATCTTGGCAGGTATGACTGCTGGTGGTTCTCAAGTCTTGTTTACCAATCCTTTGGAAATTGTCAAAATTAGATTGCAAGGTAGTTCATCACTAATTTCCAGTTCAAGGTGAAGTCGCAAAGGCTGGGATTGAAGGTGCCCCTGCCAGAATGTCTGCTATTGGTATTGTTCGTCAGTTAGGTTTGCTTGGTCTATATAAAGGTGTTGGTGCTTGTTTGCTCCGTGATATCCCATTCTCTGGAATCTTCTTCCCAGTTTATGCACATATCAAGAAAGATTTATTCCGTGAAGGAGTGGATGGCCATAAATTGACAATTCCTGAAGTATTCACTATTTAACATTAGCTTTTAGCTTCTGGTGCAATTGCCGGTATGCCAGCTGCGTACCTTGTTACACCTGCAGATGTAATTAAAACTCGTCTTCAAGTGCAAGCAAGACAGGGACAAACTACTTACAATGGAATCTCTGACGCATTCTACAAAATAATGAAAGAAGAAGGTCCTAAAGCATTCTTTAAAGGTGGTGTTGCTCGTATTCTCCGTAGTTCGCCACAATTTGGTGTTACTTTGGCATCTTACGAAGTGCTACAGAAATATTTGGCAGTAGACTTTGGGGACAATCCAATCCAGAGTTCAAATGCACCTGCCAAACTAACTAATGCAGAAATCGGTGCTCGTAACTCTCTACGACTACTTGGTGAATTATCTCTAAGATAAATTAAAAACGGATCATATTAAAATTGGATCTCATAAATTACTTTTGCTTTATTCATTTGTTTAATAACTTGGGTGTAGGATCTGCTAGATGGTAATATTCATCCGTATATACTTTATAGTCTCCACTACTTTACCGTCTGTTACAAAGACTTTGTTGAAGCATTGGTGACACCACATACACCCATCGTAACATTCAGTGCTACCATACACACAAAACTTTGGGTCTCCATATCTACAAGCACCACAAGTTGGACGCACCAGCTTGTCTTGAAAAATTGCTTTGGGGTAATCTTGAATGTACTTTGGGTCCATCACTGGATGAACAAGGCGAACTTTATCGATTGTGAACGAGTGTTTGCATGTTCCTTGATGAACAAATAAATAGTGCTCATCAAACTGTATTTCAGTGTCTAATAACAGTGTATGCATTGGACGGTATTCAAATTCAACTTCATTTCCAATTCGCGCTTGCGTTCGCTCCCAATCTTTTATTTTTTTCACTGTATCTGCCTGGTCACAGTAAACAGAGTTTTCAATCACAATATATTCTGATAATTCCCCTTGGTTTTCTAGAGCAGTGTAACTGGCAATGCACAGTAAAGTGTTTAAAAGTATTTGTACCGATTGCGTGCCTAAGAACTTGTATTTAGAAATCAAATCGTTGTCGGTATAGAAAGATATTTCAAATACTAGTTCCAGGGAGTCAATGTACTCTTTCCTAGTTGACGCTCTAGGGATTAATTTTGTAAAATCATAAACAGTGGACTCTTGTTCTACTGGTTCAATAGCAAGCAATTTAGGTTCCGCATGTCTTATGTAATACTCTGTTAAATCAGTTGCATTAAGTTGGTTCAGGAATGATCTTGGACAAAAGCGCATTTGATTTTTCCGATTCAAAAATTATGTTTGGAGTTTGGCCACCTAATTTACCAGAAGAAAAACAACAAGAGTTGTTAAAGTTGGCGATTGATTGGGCTACCGCCAATGGTCTAATTGTCCGGTCTCCAGGAACAGAAATGGCCGTCCATGCCCCATTTGCACTATTTCCTTCTCCGTTCCCAAAGCAAGGGTATGAATTAGCACATAAAATACAGCCGCTCTTTAATATACTTGTAGATAGAGTAGCAAAAGACGGGGAATTCTTGGGTTCCATCATGGAAAGGTGCAGCTCATTAACATAGTTTATCCGAGTCTGACGAATTTACACATCGCATCTATGATATCTACAAGACAAAACTATCCAAGCAGTCTATTTGGATGGGTATCCATAGATCTGATTATTTGGTCCATTTTGAAAAACAACCAATGATCAAGCAAGTAGAGTTAAACACTATCGCATCTTCATTCTCTTCATTATCCAGTAAAACGGATTTACTCCACCGATATTTGGCAAATCGAACAGACTTTTTCAATGAATTCGCACCTGGGCATTTGGATATTAAAACCTCTGCTTTCCCAAAGAATGAATCTGGGACTGCAATTGCTAGCGGGTTGGCAAAAGCCCACTCACTGTACGGCGTTCCGACGTAAAACTTGTTAATTTAGTGCCAAAGTGCTTATGGTTGTTCAGCCTAATGAAAATAATATCTTTGACCAGAGATGGATTGAACAGGAGCTATTTACAACGTAACATTTAACTAATGCAGCCACGGAGTTAAATTGATTCGAAGATCGTTATATGAAATTAGTCAACAAGCAACTCTGGAAGGTCCTGAAAACAGACTTCATATTGGGGCTGACGAAATCTCAGTTACATATTTCAGAGCTGGATATGGGCCAGGAGACTATCCATCCGATTTTGAATGGGAAGCTAGAGCTGTTATTGAAGAATCTTATTCAATCAAATGTCCAAATGCTGCTTATCATCTAGTTGGCAGCAAGAAGATGCAGCAAGTGCTGGCTTTGCCGAATATGCTTGAAAAGTACTATAGATTAACTGTAGATTTATGAATAAGGAGCATTCGGATTTACTTTGTACTTCGTTTACTGGTTTGTATCCTTTGGACTCTAGTCCTGAAGGTCTTGCAGCATACGAAAACGCCCTAAAGAACCCTACAAAGTATGTATTGAAACCTCAAAGAGAAGGCGGCGGTAACAACTATTATGGACAAGATATTGTAGACCAACTAAACAAAATGACTCCAAAAGAACGTAATGGCTTTATTCTTATGGATTTGATCAAACCTCCTCCGTTGAAAAATTCTCTGGTTAGACGTGGCCAACTGACTGAAGCTGAAGTCATTAGCGAACTGGGTATTTATGGCATTTGGATCAGCGACAGGGATGTTTGCTTACTCAATACAAGCGGCGGTCATTTGTTAAGAACAAAGAGTAGCAACTCAAACGAAGGCGGTGTAGCTGCAGGCTTTGCTGTTCTAGACTCTCCATTTTTAATATAATCTATCAAAACTAAAAGTGGCGGGTAATTTCTTTTTCGTGAGGAATGAGAACAAAGTTGCAGATACTTCCAGCCATTAAACTAATATCATCCAATAACTCGACTACATATGCTCACCAACTATACAAGCAGAGTCACTCACTCTTTCTAATTCTACGCACACCAAAGTAACACTCCCTAATATAGTTGCGCAATGTGTAAAAAAACAATCCATTCCATTAAAAACCTGGATCTAAACAAGATTTCAGTCTACCTTATAATCAAGGATATCCGCGATCTAAATGTACTTAATTTCAATTTGAATAATGTGTACGTAGACCCAGATTTGCAGTTTTATAAAGTCCTGGGAGAGGGCGAGTTGCGGAAAATGCCCATAATTCAATTGCTTCATCCAAAGCTCATATCTAATGCGATTAAAGCAAGATATGATGGGTTTCTGGATTCGCCGCAAATATCAGAAAATCGAATTTTAGGAGGAGGAATACTCATTAGTGATGCTGGTGAGATTGTCTACAAATACCTGGAGGTTATCGCAGGAGATCAACCGAATCTGAGAGGTAAAACTATGGTAACTCTAGAATTGGTTGAGCGATGCGAGGCATTGTGTAATCAAGATAGTGCTGAAATTGATTTCGATTCGGCTTTTTCTAGAGATAGTCTTGCAACTATCGGGTTTAACTTTAATAATATTACTTCATAGTCTGTGTTACGATCGATGAATCATTTTTTGAAATTATAAAAGTTTGGAATCAGTGAAACAAGTAATGCATTTAGAAACAAAATCTTTGAAAATGTTTTCCAAACTCAAGAAGCTGCCAACAATAAAATTACAGTCTGATACCCATATTGTAGATACAAGCGAATTGCTGAGGGCGCATTGCCTGTTTATTATAATCCGCACTCCAAAGTAATTCTTGCTAATTCAGTTGCGCAATGTGTAAGCGGACCATAAACCAAATCAAAAAGCTGAATTTAACGGTAATTTAAACTAATTCAGGAATTCAATGTTACGATTTATATTGTAGTCAAGGACGAAAACGACTTTGTGGATTTTGATAGAAGCCAAGTGTTAGTAGACAAAAAGATGGATTTTTATAAAATATTAGGCGATGGAGAGGATCGCATTATGCCTATATCGCAATGTAATTCAATTTGATTCTAGTATTTCATCCAAAACTTATTAGTAATGCTCTCACTGCAAGGTATGAAGGATTTTGGGACTCGCCACAGACATCAGAGAATAGGTAATGGCAAACTAATAAGAATACTGGGCGGAGGGTTGCTGGTGAGCGATAGAGGCGAAATTGTATATAAATATTTAGAAGTCATAGCTGGAGATCAGCCAGATTTGATTGGTAGATAGTGTGTTGACCTTAGCTTTGATCAATGCTTGCCAAGCTTTAAAAAACCAAGAATATGCCGAACAAGACTATTTGACGGCATTTGCAAGCGAGAGTCTGGTATCTATCGGATTCGATTTTTCTAAAATAACGTAATATATACCCACTGTTGGAAAGTTTAAATTTCGATCGTTCACTGTCTGGATATGGAAACTGCACGGCGCTTAATTTTTTTTGAAATTCTTCCACTTTCCAACAGCATGAATTCAAAATTACCAACCTTACCAACATACAAACTGGAACCAATAGCAGGAGATCAGCCGCAAATAAGTACAGATGAGCTATTGGAAAGAGGCCACTGCTTATTCATTGTTCTTCGCACTCCTAATTGCCCACTTTGCAAAAAAACTGTTAAAGTACTAACAACGATGGGCCTAGAGGTAACAGATTGTAATGTAGGAATACAATGTAAATGTTTATGTTATTCTAAAGGATAAAATTGACGCACATCATCTGGACTATTGCAAGGAGAACATATTCATTGATAGTCAGTACAATTTTTATAAATTCTTGGGAGATGAAAACGGCCAAGTTCGAATGATACCACCTTTAAAACTATTGACTCCTGGTCCAATTAAAGAATATATCAAAGCCTACTATGAAGGATTTAGAAATACAGAGCATCTAAGTGACAATATGTAAGACTTGCTAATATCAGGGTATTGGGTGGGACAATATTGGTGAGTAATCAGAAAGAAGTGTTGTATCAATTTAGCGAGCCGTTACCTGGCTATCAACCTGATTTGAATCGCATAGTAAACGACTGCCGAGCATTGAAAGGACAGGCCACGGCTGAGCAAGACTTTAATGTAGCCTTTTCGTCAGACAACCTACTTTCCTTAGGGATTGACTTTAGTAGAATTGGTTAAATAAACTCTTTATTTTTAAAAGCTGCAGCTTCCAAAGAGAGATTGGCATCCCTTTCTACCGTCACAGTAATCTGCAGAGGTACCACATTGACCATTTACACTGCAACAGGACCCGTCTTGGCATTTGAATCCGCCACCATTTGCTCCACAGACTGCAGCGGATTTAGTATTGGTTGGAACTACCTTTCCACAGTATCCGTTAACGCAAGGCGCTCCTGCATGGCATACTCTGTTTCCAGCGTCAGGACCACACGTTGGAGGGACAATATCTGAAGATAGATAACACTGTCCAAATCCTACTTGACAACCAACTGTAGTTGAGCAAAACTCGTCTCCTAATCCACAGTGACCTTTAGAGTTGCAGCAGTTGCCAGCTTTACATACGCGACCAGTGGTCAAGTCTGAAATGTCAATTGACCCTGGCCCACATTGAAGAGTGATGGTTGAAGCAGCAACAAGAGATAATAGTAGTGGAAGCATTAATGCGATTTGTTGCTGTCCTCCTTTTATATCTATTTTTTCTTGTGCTATATTAAACACCTTCCTTTTTAGAATTTAATAACTCAAAGCGCCGACAGCCGAGATGGTCTGAATGTATTTGTTGCACAGAAACGAATATTAAATGTAATTTTTTAGTGCCGACTCTACTTGGCAGAAACACATTGCTATTGTAAAAGGATGCTCACACTCACGTTTAAATTGCGCCTACTCTTTGGAAATGCTGGTTCAGCATGTTGAAAATACCAACAGCGTTTCCTAAACACATAGCATTGAACTTGCAGCAGCAGATTTAAAAAGGTCATTATCAAGGGAGAATTGTCATTTATCAAATCAATTTGTTTCAAGCGGTTACTTTGATTCATGGTGAATATCGCCTGTGTTGATTATGATTAGTAATTCCGGCCTGTTTTTCCGTCCTGCAATGTGTCCATTTGAATTTTTTTTCAGTTGAATGAACTTGACCAGTAAAATGTTCTCTAGATGGGTGATTCAAGTTGACTCGGATACCAGTGGAATAATTCTGAACCGCACTCAAATAATATTGCAGAAGTTTTCGAATAGAAATAGTCATTTGCGAACTAAATAGCTGCAAATTAATTTTCAACATTCTTATCGACGTGACTCGTCCGGTCTCTCAATCGGTACCTCCACAAGGTTCCTTCCTATTTCAAAAAGTTGGTGATCCACCCAAAATTAAGTTTTGGCTTTGTACTGGGCTTACAAGTAGAACATAATTATTACATATCCAGTTGGCTTAACGACCACGCTGGAGTGAGAAGCCTCTGCCCCACGAAATGTTGTAAAAAAAGTGAAACACTACACTGTTTCGAGTCCTTTAACCCTTTGAGTAGAATTTATTTGGTGCTGGCATACATTCATCAATGGATTCTAATTTTGGCAAGTCGTCAGGAATTCACCAGATACTTGATTACTGCACGCTGTTCAAGTTCAATGTCAGAATACCAATGTATTGTGATCATATGTTAATAACTGAGAATTATTTTTACGGCCGTGCCCAACAAGTTGAATATCAACTGACATTCTTGTGTACGAAAGATCTAAAACGAAATTTAGTTACACTCACTTGCATGTGTAAATTACCCCAGCACAAGTAGATTAATAAGGCTTTTGCAAGCTGGATCTGCCTTTATATCTTGCGATTCCTATGAATTCATGGTGATATTTGGATTTTAATATTGGGGATGATGGCCTTTGTTGAATAAAAGGTCAATGCGTACCCTGAGAAAACCAGTCCTACGAGAACTGTCAGTTGTTTATCTAATTACACAAGTATATTGCGATATTATATCTCCCACTTTTAATCAAGACTTAGTCCATGCCATCCCGTCAAATTGAATTCCATATGCATCAGGCTTCTAGCAATCAAAAAGGACTCAGTGATCAAAAACAATTGGTGGAGGTCAGTGCCTTGTGGTACAAGTGATAAGCGTCAGGTTGAAAGTCGGAACCCAAATTTCAGACTTTCTACAGAGTCTATGGGACATTTCAAATGGGATAAGCTGCAAAAATATGGGGCTTTATGCTCCGGCCTCTGGATAATTATCGTGAAATTGGGCGCTGTTTTAATTTCTCTTACAGTTTTAAGTGGAACCACAAGATGCGCGAGTGGCGCCTCACCATGCGAGTGTAAAATTCAAGGGAACTTTCTATTATAAGGACGATTGTAAGAAGTGTTCAATCATAAAATGTCTGAAGAGAAGAAAGCCGAATTGGCCGTCGACATTGAAAAACATGAATTAGATTTAGATGACCCAGAAGTTGCTGATGCCGAATTGGCCAACGACTGGATTGCAGCTGTTGTTACAAAGGAAGATGATCCTAACACACCAGCTTTGACTTTCCGTACTGTATTCTTGGGTATTATTTGGGCAGTCTTTTTAGCTTTGGCCAATTGTTTGTTCACCTTCAGAGCTAACCCATTCGTCATTCCAAACGCCTTAGCAACCTTGCTGGCTTACCCTATGGGTATTTTCATGGCTGCCGTTCTCCCAGATGTCGAAATCTTTGGATTCTCCCTCAACCCTGGTCCATTCACTGTAAAGGAACATGCTTTGATTACTATTATTGCTTCATCTGCTGGTGGTCAACCTTATGGTGTTGATAACGTTGTTGGTCAACACTGGGATTTGTTTGTTGGTGACAGAAACATCACTTTCTGGAACTCCTTGCCATGGATTCTAGCAACCCAATTTATTGGTTATGGTGTAGCTGGTCTTACCAGAAGATTCTTGATCAAACCTGCTGCTATGATGTGGCCTGGTGTTTTACCAACCATTGCTTTGTTGAACTCCTTCCACGAAAAGCCAGAAGAAAACACTGAATCCAAGAGATATACTCTGTCCCGTTACAACTTCTTCTGGATCATCTTTGCTTTCATTTTCATTTACGAATGGATGCCACTTTACTTTGCTCCAGCTTTCTCTATGGTTTCGTTGCTTTGTATTTTAGCTGGACGCAACCGTACCATGAAAATTTTCGGATCCAGCGGTTATCAAGGTGGATTTGGTGTCTTGTCACTTTCCTTCGACTGGACTATCATCACCGCTTCTGCTCCACTGTACACTCCTTTCTGGGCTGGTTTGAACTACTTTATCGGCTATATCTTCTGGGGATGGATTGTTGTTCCAATTGTTGAATACTCCAATCCATTCGGTGTTGGTTCCAAATCTGACCGTCCAGAATTAGGTAACCTTATTTTGTCTACTGTTGCATGGGGTGACGGTAATGCAAACAACTACACTGCTGACCCAGTCCGCATGGTTAACGTCGCTGGTATTTACGACAAAAATGGTCACCTTACTAGAATCAAGAGAAGCAACGACAGCAAAACCATTCTCAACACCAACTCTCCACCATCCATCGACTTGAAATTCTATGAAGAACATGCACCATTCTACCTCACCTCCAACTTTTCTATTTGTTACTTTGTATCTTTCATCAACATTGCTGCTGTATTGTCTCATGTACTTTTGTGGTACGGAAAGGATGTCTACCGCCAAACTAAGGAAGCTATCAATCAGTTACAAGCATCCGAAGAAGATGAACTTAACGTTAGAATGAGAGCTTACTCTGAAGTACCTGACTGGTTCTACCTCTCATTCCTTGGTGTGTTTACCCTCTTGCAAGTCCTCTCTGGTTTATTGACTGCGTTCGCTATGCCATGGTGGTCTTCCCTCTTTGCTGTCGCTCTTGGTACTATCTATGTTGTTCCAATTGGTGTTATTCAAGCTGTTTCTGGCAACCAAATGGGTCTTAACGTATTGACTGAATTCATTATTGGTTTGTTGACCCCTGGTGACTTTGTTGGTGTTATGTGCTTCAAATCCCTCGGTTACAACATGGTTATTCAAGCTCTTAACTTGGCCTCTGATTTGAAGTTGGGTCACTATATGGCTATTGCTCCAACTTCCATGTTCATTTCCCAAATGATTGGTACTTTTATTGGTGCTATTGGTAACTTGGCTGTTGCTTTCTGGGCTGAAGATGGTTTGGCTGACCAATTCGCAAACAATGGTAACGCTTGGGATCCAAGAACTTCCTACGGTGTGTTCATCAACGCTGGTGGTATCTGGGGTGCAATCGGACCTGCAAGATTCTTTGGAAAAGATTCTCCATACTACTCTTTGTTGCTTGGATTCCCAATTGGCTTGGTATTGCCATTGCTTCCATGGTTGGCAAACAAGGTATATCCTTCAAAGAACTGGCACTACGTCAACTTCCCGCTTTTGACTCAAATGAACTTTACTGGCCAAAACTTGGGTTTCCTTACCATTCCTTTCATCTTGAACATTGTTTTCAACAAGATCATCTACACTTACAACAGAGAATGGTGGAACAAGTACAACTTTATCTTGTCTGTAAGAATATTTTTAACAATAGGTTGCTTTAGACTCTGGTGCTGCAGTCGCTACTTTAGTAATTACTTTTATGCAGTTCTCGATCACTTCCCCAGTCGGTGTCAGTTTCTTTAACCCTGCTCAACCAGTTAACCCTGTAGTTGACTACTACTGTTATGAACGTCAATTCAACGGTTCAGCAGCAGCCGGCTATCCATAAATGTATCTTTGAATAAACAACGTTAGAGTTTAGTTGGATTGCCTTTTGTGTAGTGCAAAACTTGTCCGAACTTTCAATTATTAATGCAAGTAGATCAGCTGGTGTTTTACTCGAGCGAAATACTAAAAACCAGCACCGCTGATACTGATGCAGAAATTTCCAGCAAAGTAGTTCAATCGATGCAGTACCTAGAATACGCACTACAGCTGAACCCGCAGCCCTCCCAAAGGATTGTCGTCCTCTACAATCTCGCAATCCTGCATGCTCGATATACGGAAAACAAGGAACAAGCAGCTCGGCTGATAACGAAAGGAATGTTAGATTCAAAGGTTATTTCAAATGAATATTACACAAAGTTCAGTGCACTGCAAAATGAGTTGTATATGAAGAAACCAAAAACCCAAGAGACACTGACTCTGGATGCTATTGATCTTCATGTATCCAGCATCTTGAACATGGTGTCTTTAGGAGACTACAGACAAGCCTTGCATCAACTACCGTCGCTTCATGCAATAATTGAAAAGCAGTCGAGCGTGAAATGGTATATTATTGGATACATTCTCTCGTCGCTGGTGCAGTGCAAAACCGATATCAAAAAAGCCTTTCTGTACTTGAATGAAGGAAGGAAATATCTCTCAATAGAATCAAAGAAACAGAAAACATTTCTAGACCCTATCGCAATGTATGAATACAAGAGCTTTTTATCAAGGTCCAGCCATTACATGAATTTGCTGTTTGTGGATTTATACATTGCTACATCCGATTACATTTCTGCTTTTAATATCCTTGAAGGGATGGAGATGGATGAGTGCGCGCTGTTTCAACTGAATAGATTGTTTCGGATATTAAACATAGCTGAAATCGGAGAATCACGTCTTCAAGATAGCAAAACAGTCGCAAATTTAAAAGAGGCAATGACGAGTACAAATTCAAATGAAACGAAAAAGATAGTGTTTGAAACCATCAACACCAACCAGGATCATCAGCTGAATGCGATCGCGTTATTTATATTGGGGGATTTGTACAAATTAACCACTCCCAATCTATCTGTCAGCTCATACCAAAAGAGCAAGTACTTGTGCGATCTGGTAGGTTTCCAAGAATTAAAAGACTTATGTGAATCGAGAATGAATGGATTTAAAAACGACAAGGAAAATTCGAGAGCTTATATTCTTCAAAAACTAGATCAACTATAAAAACATGCTTGATTGCTTTGATTTCAATTTGAATATTTCCGATTGCAATCCCAATTCTTTCAATACTGTATTCAAATTTTTTGTAAACGAGTAATTATCCAATATTCTGTAAACTACTACGCTGTCATGGAGCGAGAGTAATGACGCTCCGATACCTACCAATGTACCTGTTGAATTCTCCTTTTTTTTAAATACTTGAATTCCATCATTGTTATCTGGGCAACTACCATCGACTTGCAACACAATTGTGCTAGAACTGATCTCTGTAATATACTTGGCGGCATTATAAACGCTCTTTGGATCGTACTTGTAATTGATGATATAGTATTGCTTGTATTCATAAATTTTGAGAGCAGAGTCAATGATTGGGTGCAGAGTGAGTTCAAGGTTTGTAACTAACACTGGTCGCTTTTCAAGCTTTTCGATATTGACTGGCAGTAACTGAGATTGGCTGTTGATCTCTTCCAGCTCTGCGATTTCATAATCGTAACCTAAATCAACATAATTCATAACAAGGGTTTGGAAAGAAATTCAAGCCTCAAAAGCCTCACTCAAGTTTATTCAAAATACCAATTTCATAAAATTTCAAAAGTTCAAGCGCATCTTTTGAGTGTGGATAAGTCTCTTTGAACACTGTTGTAATATCTTTACCCAAATACTCTTTTAGTAAAATAGTTCCACCCGGATGAGTTTCTTCTTCTAGGTAATCGGTAATGTCGTATACAGTATCTTGTAGGATTACGTAAGCATCGTCCACTGTATTGTGTTTAGCTACCTCTTGCCTATTCATTTAAAGAAAAAAATTTCAAAATCAATTATTTCCCAGTGACCAATCTCTGTGGTCTAGACTGTACAGTCTGTTCAAATCTTCAATGAAAAATAAATTACTCGAAACCTCATTGTTAACATGTACTCGCGATCTTCAGATTATGTCCGCTACAAGATGATGAGGAATTTGAAAGAATACTGAAAAACTAACTTTAAAAATCTATTTTCAATCATCTTGCAAAACCGGTGAATCTCAGCGACGGAATCGAATCTGGAATACCACCGAGCGACTTGCTACGTGTAGTTTTAATTTTTGGGGTTTCATTTTCAGGGACTGACGCAGTTTCCATGTCCAAATTTTCCAACAGATATTCAAAAGCATTCAAGTAATCATCATATAAACGCTCTTTGAGAATTTGTTCATTACATGTACTTTCAGTAGAGTTGGACATGCGCTCGACGTGAATCTGATTCGCCAGTGCAGCATTCTCTTTAACAGCTTGGAGCTGGGTAGGTTTCACGATTGGAATCGCTTTTGATTTAGGAACTGACAGAAACTCTACTTTCTCAAGATTCTTGTTGATTTCTCGAGTGGTTTTAGGATAAATTTCTTGATAAGTATGTGCCTTTTCAATAATAGTCGAGCTTTCTAGGTCCGGGTCTTCATAAAATGCAATTTGTCTGAATGTCTCTACTACGTCTTCATGGTTCGCAACTACATCTGACAGCTCGCTGTGAGCTGGGTATTCTCGTAGCAACTTGAATGGATTAGCCATTAGTTCCCATTCCTGTTGCACACTTTTCAATTTTCTACTGGCTTCTTCTTGCTCTTCAATTCTTTGCAGCACCATATGTCGGTCACTTTCCAAGCCAGCAAGCTCTATTTCTATTCTCTGTTTTTCCTGTTCTAATCTGCTAGCTTTGGCGTGATATATTTGATTGACTTTTTGCAGTTGTTTTTCACGGTGTGTGTCGCGGCAACCTCCTTGAAATTCTGGTCCCAGAGTAGCTACAGCATCCATGACAAAGCACCACTCGTGGTTGCTATGATCCAAAGAAACACAGGAATTACAAACAAGAGAATAACAATCCATGCAATAGAGAGAGACTAATTCGGTTGGATGTTCTTGGCAAGCAGGTGCTAGGTGTAGAGCATTGCGATAAGCAAACATTTTTGTAAAATAATCCTTGTCTAGATATTGAACTAGGTACGTGTTGTGAAATAGAGTGTGAGGTTGAGACTTGTGGGCTGCTGAGTGGTAGGAGCACATAAATATCTTGCATTCATCGCAGACGTGAGAGCTTGGCTCAAAGACGTAATTTTCATACAGACAAGCTTCGCAATCCTTTGACAACATTAATATTGGTACGAGTTAGACTGTGAGATATTTATAGAAATATTACGGAATACATGGGGCTGTGGCGGGATATTTTCCAAGTACAAACGGCAATAGAAAATGTTTCAGACGGTATAGAAATTGTTTCGGCTCACAAGTAGTTTCTAGTTGTAAATTCCTTTGGTTGGAATTCGAATTGCGAATTCTACGGATTATGAATAAGATCAGACTCACCTTTCTGCTGCTTTGGGTCTCTGTGGCCAGTGTGGTGAAATGAACTTTTGGCCACAAGAAGTTTGTGTCACAACGATTGAGTTTCCTAAATAAGAGACAACTATAGCTGAACCTGAGTTGGCTGAAATTAACAACCGGGAACAATTTGGACTCCACGAGTTATGTCATCCGTAAAACACCCAATAATTCCGGGGAATTTCTGGAGATTTTTTGGAGAGTTTATTTCTTGTGTAAATCGAATTTCCAAAAATGGGTGTAAAATTGCACAAAAAGAATTTGGACTGGGTACTGATTGGCACATGATGCAACCTGGAGTTAAATATTCATTACTTGCTTATCACAACAATTCCTGATAGTATGGAAATAAACATCTGTATCACGAATAATAAGTAGGAATTAGAAAAAGTTGTCCGCATTATAATCTGATAAGAACAGTTTTCCCACTTTTCCCAAATAATCAAATGTGGCAATCAAGGACCGCAACGAATATGTCCTAATCAAAAGGGCCTTCATAACATCTACCTATTTTTACGAACATTGGTACAACCCCAAGTGCGTTTTAAGAACGTTTCCAAATAAAAGATACAAAAAATATTCTTATCCTTGAAACAGCATACCTCCAAACTGTTGTATCTATAATAGATTTTCCATCAAAATTTTGCCGTTAGTACAAAAAACTAGAGCTATTGAGATTGGTCTAGGAATAACCGGAACAATTCGATATTGACCAACGACGCCCTCCTCACTCGAACTCTTCAAGTTTACTCGATTTCAGCAAAAAAGTACTTTTTTGTGCAACAACTCTGAACTCTACCTGGATTGCATTACGCCACGTCTGAGATTCTGTAGGTATAAATGCCGGTAACTGATTTCAGTATCCCATCCTTTGAAACAGTTTTCAACTATAAAACATACATCAATATCAAATGGACAGAAGAACTTTAATTACAGCACTGAATCCTTTATTTATATTGGGAGTATCTTGTAGAAGCTCATCATTTGAAACTACTCTCACCCATGGTTGCCTGCAGGCAAATGTTGTCGCAGATCAAACTGGTGATGGGACTTACTTGGCAAATCAAGGACCGTGGGATGCCAATACTTGGGCAGCTGAATTTGGACATCATATTGCTGATGCTACCATGCAAGGAGCTTGTTACGCTCACCCAGCGTATCAAGCCTGGCACTACAAATCAGCAACTCAGAAGGTTCAATGCAATAATTCCTACCAAGTGTCGGAGCAAAGTTTGACTTTACCAAAATTTTACACTCATGCATCTTTTGATTTGTATTCGCCATCTATTTGGGGTTTCTGGTAGGGACACCATGTGCATCTACCGCTCTGTCTGTATTCCTTTTTTTAGACTTTGTGCTCCACGATCAAATTGGAGTTTTTTAACTTCTATTGTTCCAACAGTAATGCTAACAGACACAGAAAATATAATAATAGAAATTACATCAAAGACAACTTCAATTATAGGATTACTCGGTGTGTTTTCAATGATTTATCTCATGTACTGCAATGAACTGGACATTTCCAAACCAATGGGACGGTTCATGGTCATCACTACCGTATCAGACTTATTAGATGCAATACTAAAACTGATTGGCGAGGTTGAATCGCCGCAAGGTTGTATAGCACAGGCACTATTCATAGAATTAGAATACATGCTGTCAATTTGCACCAGTTTTACAATGGGATTCATTACACTATATCTAACCTTTCTGAACGGAAGCCTTAATATTGTACTATTGAACCATTTAAAGCTGATTGGATTAATAATTGGCGTGTCTACAGTATTTGGATTGTCGATCTTGTTTATTCCTGGAATGATTACAAACAGAGACGCATATTGCTTTATATCTAGTGAATACCCAGAATTTCAGATTTTATTCTTCTATGGATGGCTATGGATTATCCTATTAGCGAATATCACTTGTATTAGCACCAGCGTATATTATCTCCGTAACAGTTTATCAAGCGATACTTCAAGTACAAGAGCTTTCATCAGACGCCTGCTATTCTTTTTAGGCTCTTTTGTAATCGTTTGGCTATTTGTAGGACTAGACAACCTCATTCTATACACCAATGGCGAAATCTTTGGAATCAAATTCTTGAAAGCCTTCTTTTCACCATTGCGTGGATTATGGAATTTCCTAGCTTACTACCTGTCAAATTACTTTTACAAACAGGAAAAGAGCTCAAATTTAACAAAGTCTCTTCCGAATTCTAAATCATTTGATTTTGAATCTGCTTCGTCATTGGTTAAAACGGCAAAGGTAGTAACCCCAAAGATAGAGAAAGGCGATACTGCATCTGTGATAGATAGCATTTCTTCAATGAAGGCTGCTAAAGATAAATTGGTGGCAGTGAATAAGAACTATGTGAAGCAAGATTACAACAAGCTGCACATCTTGAAATAAAGATTTTAGACTATACATTCAATCGCCATTGCTTAATTTATAGTGAAACAATAGTTTTATTTAGTCAGTGCGAAGTGCAGAAACGGCGGCAGGGAAATTCTAAATTACATAAAAGATACCTTCATGACATGAATTTGAGCAGCTGCAGCTTCTTTACATTGAACTATATTCAAGACTTCAGCTTCAGTTCTAGCAATGTCAATGGCTTGGTCGTACACTTGAAGAGCGTCTTCCATTTTGTTTTGATGGCATAATAATTGTGCCAATTGAGTGTATGCAATATCACACAGTGGGTCAACCTCGATAGCTTTTCTGCAAAGCTTTTCGGCTTCAACAGCATCTTGTTTCCATTGCACACACAAAATTGCTTTGTTGATATATGGTAATGGAGAAGTAGGATCCATTGAAATCGCTTTATCAAAACTCTTTTCGGCTACAGTCAAATTGAATATTACCATCTACAAAAGTTTGTTTATCCATTAAAATTTCACCGTGATAATTCCATACCTCAGCACTGTTTTCAAAGAGTTTTTTGGCTTCTCTAAATTTCTTTTCAGCGCCAACAATATCACCAAGTTTATATTTTGCAACACCCATTTGAATGTGAACATACACAGATGATTCTGAAGAGCTTTCGTTCTTTAATGAAGTAGTGTAGTCGTCAATAGCCCCTTGGAAGTCTCCAGTTAAGAAACGTACTTGTCCACGGTGGTAGTACAAATCAGGGTTAGTAGACGATATTAAATTAGCTTTTTCAAATTGTTCAACAGCTCTTTCGACATCAGCGCGTTCCATATAAAGTGTCGCCCTCTTAATGATAGTGTTGATATTCTTTGGATCGTTCAAAAGTGAGTTTTCCAAGTCTGATACTGCATCATCAACACGTCCCATCAAGAACAGGAGTGTGCCTCTGTAATTTAATGCTTTCGCTTTAATATTTTCGGTTGAAAAGTCATCGACGGTAATTGCATCTTCAGCTAAATCAAAAGATTCTTGCCATTTTCGGTTTTTGGCTGCTTCATAGGTCTTTTTCAATAGCAAATCAGATTCGTTAGTAGTATTCAATTCAGCAACGATAGTATAATCGTTTGGAACTGCCCTGAATGAATCCATGTAGGCAGATATGAAGGTTTCGGATGGCATTTTTGCGACTTTAGTTTTCATAATTTCTTTTGCCTTTGCAGTAGCAATAACTTTTAAAATACGATCTGGAGCAGCAAGCGATTGCTGATTTTGGAACCCTTCCAATACACATACAACAGTGAAATCATTTAAAGCTTCTTGCAACCTTTCTAATTTTTCGTTGGCAACTGCACGTCGGTGGAATGCTTTAATATATTTTGGGTCTAGTTCAATTGCTTTGTTGCAGTCTTCAATAACCAATTCGTATTTTCCTAGATTTGAATATGAAGCAGCTCTGTTGCAATAATAAACAGATGTAGGTGCCAATTCAATAGCCTTTGAATATTGTTCAATCGCCTTTTCATACTTTTGCTCAGCATAGAATTTGTTACCCAATGCTTTAGCTTGAGAAGCCAATTCAACCTTTTCCTTGGAAGTATCTTGGACAGGCGATGCTTCCTTTGTAGTTGTTGGGCTTTTAACCTCCTTTTCCGCAACCGGTTCTAGATTAGCGGTGCAATATACCTGGTGCATCTTGAGAGGTCTTGGACTTTCTCTTCTTTGGCTTCTTTTTCTTTGCTGCAACTTTGGCATCTACAACTTCTGTCTTGGAGCTGGAATAGTAAACTGCACCAGCTACTACACCTGTAGCAATGGCAGCTCCAAGTAGGAGTTTCCAATTCTTCTGAACAAAACTTTCCATTTGAATTGGTGAGATGAAAAAACTTTTTTCTCTGAAATGGTATTAAGTATCATGGCAAGGGAAATGCTAGCTGCACTGGAGAGAAACTAGTCCTACATGAACGCTCTAATTTCTTGTCTGCCTTCAAATTCAACGTTGGCGACTAACCAAAATAATCCAAGTGGATTTTTGATTTACAAAGAAACTGATACTGTGTCTCTCTTGTTGTATCGAATTTCGATTCATTGGAGCTTTTGAAGTTACGTCATGCAAACCAAAAGCAGTTCGCGCTGAATTTCACAATTATCTTTTTCAAATGGGCACCTCAAACCAAGCCAATAACAATATCTTAATAGGAGCAGCTACAGATATAGGAGGAAAACCGGAACAGCAAGATGACTATTTGGTTCTGCCTAATTTTTTGGTTATCGACAATCAAATTGTACACTTAATAGGTATCTTTGATGGCCATGGTAATACAATTTTAATCCAAGGAAGCGACGGAAAGAAAGCTGCAAACGAAGCAAAGAATCTTTTTCCTACTGTGTTGAGTTCGCTAAAGGATACCATCAAAAAAGACCCTTTGCAAGCCTTAAAAAACTCCTTCTCTATGGTGAATGAGAATATGAAACAAAATCAAGCTATCGATACTTATTTATCTGGAACAACAGCGGTAATATCCCTAATCATTGACAATAATTTACATGTCGCCCATGTCGGGGATAGCAGATTGGCAATATACAAAGAAAACGAAACCAAGTTGAGCGGAAAAGTATTAACCATGTAAGTGTATTTAACGGCAGGGACCACAACTGTGATTCGCCTGAAGAAAGAAAAAGGATTGAGGCTGCTGGAGGAAGAGTAGAACAATTGTGGTTAGACGGTAAATTCGATGGCCCGTTAAGGATTTTCAAAGGAACTCTTCCGTATCCAGGGTAGATTCATTCTGATTTAGAATAATTGTAACTCGAACATTAGGAGATGGAGCTGCGCAAACTATTGGTGTGTTGCCCGATCCAGATGTACAAACAATTAAATTAAATACTGACGATAAATTCTTGGTGTTTGGCACTGACGGGCTATGGGATGGGTTATCTGTTGACCAAGTTGGAAAAGTGATCATGAAAGGAGGAAATCCAGTAGAAATCGCAAACAAAATGCTGAGATACGGGCTCGACGGTTTGAACAAAAAACACATAGATGACAATATTACACTTATTGTATGCCGCTTGTCCGGGGGAATATTAGCGTAAATAAAATGTACATTTTCATACCCTTTGTAAATTAGAGTGGAGTTACTAGATGGTTCTACAGCAGTTTGAAATGGTTGGCCTTGGTTTTTCCAAGTGTGAAAAGCAATCTCAATGGACTTGAAAAAACTACAGCAAGGTACAAGATGACTGAACCAGATGCACTGCTAAAGATGATAAATCTAAATCAGGAGATTTCTGATTCAGAAATAATTTGGAAAGTCTTGATATATGATAAATTTGGACAGGATATTATATCACCTTCTCTACGGCTGGGAGAGTTGAGGTCATCTGGAATAACACTGCACATGTATCAAATCACTATTAATTTTAGGTCGCTCGCTAATGACAGGCAGCCAATTCCTGATGTTCCTGCAATTTACTTTTTGGAGCCGACAGCTGAAAATATTGCAACTTTGGGAGAAGTAATTCACTTGTAATGTAATAGGATTTGAAAAAGCAACTTTATGATTCGTTTTATGTTAATTTTACATCAACTTTACCCAGGGCGATGCTAGAGGATTTAGCTGCACAAGCAGTATCCTGCAATTCACAACAATTGATATCACAAGTCTACGACCAATATTTAAACTACGTGTGCTTAGAGCCTCAGTTATTTTCGCTGGAAATTCCAAAGACCTATCAAATTTTAAATAGTCCTACAACAGCTGAATCCGTTATTGAAAAGCTAGTGGATCAGATTGCTTCCTCACTGTTCTCTGTAATTGTTACTTTAGGTTTGGTTTGAATTAATTTCAGGAAATGTACCAATTATAAAATGTCCAAAAGGAAATGTTGCAGAGGCTGTTGCGAAAAAATTAGACTCGAAATTGCGAAACAATATTTTAAATAGCAGAGCCAGTTTGTTTGCAAACCAAGTTCACCTTTCTCGACCAGGTTGGATAATTTTAATGTAGTTTTGGTTCTATTAGATAGAGACTTGGATCTAACTTCCCTGTTGACCCACACTTGGACCTATTCTACACTATTTCATGACCTTCTTGATATGAAATTAAATAGAGTCAACTTTATGGCTGATGAAAAAGGAAGAAAGGTTGAAAAGAAATATGACATTGATGTTGCAGATCCATTTTGGCTCAAAAATGCCGCGAGCCCTTTGCCAGAAGTCGGAGGTAAGTTATATTAATACTAGTGTATATTGATGAAGAAACAAAGAGTTATCATGAGCAGGTCAACAAAATGGGAGCTGAGGCCACGCCTTCCGATCCGAACGATTTTTCAGCAACAACTGGATCACTTGCTTCAACAATGCAAAAACTGCCTGAATTGCGAATGCGGCAAAAGGTTTTAGATATGCATACAGTTGCCGCCACATCACTTTTGAATAGTATTATGCAAAGACAACTAGACTCGTTCATAAAAATGGAAGAGTCTGTCGGAAAACTCACTACCGCAGCCATATTACAGGTTATCAAAGAGGAACAGAAGCTACCCGAAGATAAATTGCGTTTGGCACTGATTTATATGCTTTCATGCGAGAATGTGACCAATGAAGAGATCAACAAAATTGAAGCAGCATTAGCCGAAATTGGAGCTAACGTTTCATCTATCAAATTCATCAAAAAGTAATTTGAATCTTAACATAGTATTCGTATGCAGTTTAAAATGATGGCCACTGCGAATACTCCTAGTCAGGCTACTGCGTCAAATTCTGATTTACTAGGCGCGTTCTCTTCAAACTTTTCTAGAGTACTTTCTGATTAATTTTAGATTACCGGCACCCTTCAAAATGCAGGTATTGGAGAAGGATTTGGTAATTTGATTGCTGGAGTAAAGAATATGCTGCCAACCCGCCGAGAATTAGCCATAACAAAAACTGTTGATGCAATTATGGAGGGAAGCACGCCTGGTAGTAACACTGAAGATTATTTGACTTTTGATCCAAGGGTTTCTAAACCTCAATTCAACGCCAAGAAGCAAACATTTTCGGACGCTATTGTATTTGCAATCGGAGGCGGAAATTATACCGAGTACCATAACTTGATGGAATATGCAAATCGGGCTAGCATGGTGAAGAAGACTATTTTGTATGGATCCACTGAGCTTCTCTCGGCAAAACGATTTATTGAGCAACTTGAAGAATTAGGCAGCGCATAACAAGCTGGAGCTGACTAGATAAAGCATAATAAAGATTAAATTACACTTTGTTTATTAGTTGAGGAATGACTTTTGCATATTCTGCATTGCTGGTGTGCTACCAATTGAAATTTGCTCCGAACTCACCAGAGCCTTCAATTTTACCAGATATTTTTCTCCCAGTGGCTTCACTTGTCCAATTCTAAGCAGCGCAGGATATACCCAGGTATCTATTAGTTTTTCAGTTTCCATCACCAATTGAGCGTTATTGGACGCCCTTGCACCAAGCAAGGCTGAAGATGAAATGATGAATATAGTAACGGCAGATTGAACAGTTGCTAATCCTGGAGACAATACTGAAGAGTGTGGTGACTGATGCTGAGAAGGATTGGCGGGGGTGTTTGGTGCAGACTGGAAAAGTGACTGATTTACTGGGACAGGTGTATACATGGACTTAATAATAAACACCAAGATACGCAAAACAATTACCAAAATATCAGAGGAGCTATACAAGTCCATCTTCATGGAATTCAATGGGAATTTATAATTGGCTTGCACGACTGGAAGGTGTAGATAGCAAAAAGAGCAGAGGTAAACAAGAAAGTCATGATTGAATGATATAAATGATCTCCATACATTATTAATAAGCAAGTTGTTGTTGTTGGAAACAAATAAATCTAAAGAATTAAAAGGTTTAAATATCGGAGGTAGTTCGTCAAATATCTGTAATAGAGAAACATGCAATGTTTGATAATTATCTGTTGGGTAACGATGTGTTGCGCCAGAGGCTATTTCTCGTGAATATCTCAAGGTTCTACGAATCAGTCTAATCATTGGTAGTCGAAATTTAATTATTCCTGCGGAATAATGAAGAGCAGATATTGCCGCCATTTCTCTAATATCGTCAAACGCAGTTGCCATCGGTCTACGATTAGATGCTTATTACCCTGCACACCAAATGGAATTCCTTGCCGCTAACGGTTTACACAACCTAGGAAACTTCAATGGGTGATCAAACCTGTAAGATACTTGAGTGAAATCTAGCGCTGGACTTCTAAAACTGTCAGGGAATTTAGTTTCGTCCATTATAAATGGGTTCCCAGACGCCATAGATGTAAATGTATCCACCGCTAAGCATTCTTCCCAAAGTGAAAATCGTTCTTTAATTTCCACATCAGATAATTTAGGAATCCGTGGCTTCGTAGAAGGGCCGCCGTAGTCTTCAAGTGTCAAAGATATATCAATTGAAGGCCCCAAAGCAGGGAGAGGAGGGTTGAAAATAGATATATCAAATAATTGATATTTTTCTATGCAGTCTTTAACCAGTCCTACAATTAATGCAAAGTACCAGAAATACGAATCGCTTCAGACCCTTTTCCAATTGCCATATATCCTTCGACGGCGATTAATAGCGCTCTGATACAGTCAATTAATTCTAATTCTGATCCCGGGGTCGCAGGAATCATTTTTTCAGTTTGCTTCAAATACAATCCAACTACAATTCTTCGGCCATCTTCAGGATCACCTTTTGAATCCGACAGCGAGATTGCATTTTCATGGTTTTGGATTATTGAAAGTAAGTATGGGTGATTGGAATAAAACACGCCGTGAGAGCACAAAGCCATGCGCAACGACTGGTGTACATTTTTTTGATGCGGTGAATAGTTTTCCCCCAACAGCAAAGACAACCTGTAATTTGTAGTCAAACCACAATATAACAGTCCTAGTCTTATAAGATGAAGTTCAAATTCTTCTTCATTCGGTCCAATAGGGTGCAAATTAGGTTCTTGCTGAAAGGATGGGTTATAATTCGAAGAAGGAACATGTGGAGATGATGGAATATGTGCAGATTGCAACACAGAGTATGGAAGAGCATTACTTTGCCCGAAATTCAAATTTGGCATGTTCCATTTACTATTTGCCCCGTCCCGGATGATATTTTCCAGATCTCCCAAATGATTCAATTCTTCCTTCACCATTCCATTTCCTGACGAATCATTCGACTCTTCCTGCCATTCATTGATCGCATTTCGCGTATTTTCAAACGAGTGAATCAGTGCATCCACCCTTTGCTCCATGGGTTGCTTTGAAGCCCATTGATAGGTCGCTTCGGTTTTGTCCATTTTCTTCAAAGGGTGCAATATTGATTCCAAGGACTCCAATCTCTGCAAAAGCGTGTCTTTATAGCCCTTTTTCGGACCTCTCTTTTTGGTAACTGCTGAATATGTACATATTGGATTACCATCTAAATTGAGTATATAAATACCAGCGTCTCTCAGAGTAGTTTTAACGCAATTCGAACAATAAGGGATTTTCCCGTCACACTTGCTATTAATTCTATCAAACCTTTCTTTTCCTTGTTCGACATCCATCACTGTGATTAGCATTAGAATTACCAAGCTCTATTTGGCTTCTGAGCCTCCTCATGTGTTTCTTCATGTTCTCTTTCTTGGTTTGGATGCATATCAAAGTGGAGAGAAAATTTCACCGCTTGCCGCAATAACTATGTGTTTCAGCGCCACATGTCAAATTGTTTTGCCGATTCTTAGTTTGGGATATATTTATTTAAACATTGAATGCTAGCTCCAAGCCATTTATGCTAATCAATCTTACTGACCTTTCCCCGGTCCATTCGAACCGAACACTCTCCAAGACATGTTTTGTGTCAATATCTGGATTAGGAGCTCCAAGGGGGAATGTCCTAAATGCAGATACTCTCGATACTCCGAGTGGAAGTTGCATACCAATCTGTTTTGGGTGCTGAGCACCAGAAAATACCCCAGCCAAACTTTCCAAAAACCCTGAGGAAGGCTGCCAGAATGAAATTTGATTGCTATGTAAATGCAATGTTGCTATCAATTTTCCATTTGGAGAAAATGATATACCATGAGCTTGACTTTTGATCCCCTATATTAACGAAATTTACTTCAAGGAGGTTTAATTTCGTTGCTGTTCTTAAATCAAATATAATAGATGATCCATCCACAGTTCCTACTGCCAATCTCTGGCTTCCAGGATGGAATGCAATCGAGGGAAATATTTTTACCAAATCAGCAAAGTTCACAGTTACAATGTCCTGCAATGATTCTCTTATACTAGGATGGTTAGGGTCTAGCATTTTAACCATGGCTTCGACCATTGGCTGAAGGTGGTTGAAAAGCAAAACAGGTTTCTAAGTAAAAGTCAACTTACCTTTGCGATAAACAACCCCAATAGCTTTAACCCACCTACTCTTTCCCAGATATCTTTTGCGTGTAGAAGATCAAATGTTAAAGTGCTGATGAATAGCCCAGTATTGTAATTGGCAATGGACAACAAAGCTTGCCTGGCCATGATCATACTTGGAGGAGTGATCAATGGAGCCCCTTGTACATTTTGTTGTCCAGTCAAGCCTGTTAATTGCACCAAACATCGAATTACAGAAGAGCCGTTCAAGTGGGGCTCCCAGGATTGGAAACCAGACCCAATTATCTCAATGGCCAGTAACCTGTAGGGATTTTTCCCTGGATCTCTGATGATCGCCTCCAACGATGTGGCAACATCCTTTGTAATTCTGAGTGGAAGAGCAGGAGGAAGGATTGATCCCATTAAAGCTAAAATAATTGTTGCCCTGCATCCCGTTTTTGATTGAATCGGAGCTTTCAGGGGCACTATATTAATACTAAATACTGAATTTCCCCCAGTAGTTTACAATTGATTGTATTTTATCTTCAGAAGCGTTGATAAGGAGTGATGAAACGATAAACCTCGTTGCTTCTTGCACGTCGCCTAATTTAAAATCCTGATTACTTATCGCATCTTGCCAGAATTTAATTAGAAATGAAAATGAAGGCACTAATGTAGAGCTATAGTCGACGATTGAACCAAATTGTCTGATCAGTTTTGGAAGGTCCAACGACAGATTATAATTTGTCACTAAAGAACGCAATAGCGCTATAATGGTAAGTAGCCGCTGAGCCGATAAGTTTGGACTGTAAGTCCAATCCAACTGTGGGCTCGTTGGCGGTTTTGGAACAGGGAATGAAAGGTATCCACCAGCACTACAGTCAGGAATTAATTACCCTCTGATGCCAATGGTTAGCTGATGAGGCTTCGACAACTTCAATTCACGAGAGCAGATATTATCCAATTCTGTGTCGATTCCCCATGACATTATACAAGCGAAAAGATTTGAAGCAAGAATATGATCTGGTCTAGAGCCCCTTGGTGTATCTGATATTCCAGTTGGTGTTTCTGCTTTAGATGCCTCTTGTTTTGGATGAGATTGTGTAAGTTTCTTTTGTAAATATTGAATTGGGTTGTGGTGCTTTTCTGTCGGGCCAGGAGTCAACTTTGCTCTTTCAAAGGCTGGAGATCCAGTGATACTTCCAGTGGGCGACGTATCCTGGGAGTTGGGCATTTGCTCTCCGTTGTACATTTCATCAATTAGCTTTTTCACATTAATTAAAGCCACGGCAACTATAGGGGTGGTATCTAAATTAATCACTAGTACTTTTTTTTGTGCTTTGAGGGAAACATGCAACGGATATTGTGTTTCTAGAATGAAGAATGCTATCCTGTGCAGAGACGCTAATTTTAAATCTACGTACGACACTTTTGCAATATTCGTAGCAATTATTTCATCAACAGACCAATCGCGTACAACTCGATCCAGATTACCCGATTTCATCTTAAAGTTAACAAGACTTACATGCCAAATGTGCAATGAACCATCAATGCAATGAATCATCATCAAATAATGGTCAATCGTTCGCCAATATACTGCACATATTCTGTTTTTATGTCCAACAAATGCAACGCTTTTGTAAGTAACGATGGAACCTTGTCTTTTCCTCCAGCTGTATCAATCCAACCGAGTTATCCTGGGCAATTGACAATGCGGATGTCTTATACTTTCCTCCTACTTCGTGAGGGACTTGTACAAATCCTGTAACACTTTGAGAGTGGTTATAAAAACAACCCAGTGTTTGTCCAGTTAAAGAGTTCCACATAATCACTTTGCCGCCACTGTCTCCACTCAATAGTATATTTTTTGTTGAAAGTTGTGCAAAATCTGGAACAAACAGGCAAGAAATAGAGTTATTATGTCCAATCAATATTCTAACTGCTGTTTTCATCCAGTAATTCTGGTCCTCTGTTAATATTGTTGTTTGGGGTACAATAGCGATCGTTCCATCGGCTTATAATTAAAAATTGATTACCAAATCCAACGGCGATATATTTCTTTAGCAAGGCAACCATTGTTGTATACTGCACTTGCTTCTTTCCAATATGCCACACTTGTGACATATTTATAGCTGCATTAGATATATTTACTTTTGCTGATATCAAATTGCAATGTCAATGTCTGTTTGTCATCTCCCAGAATGTTGGTTGTCATGTTGGAACCAAACAAACTTGCCCAGAAATTAGTCAATCTTATTTCAACAGATTGCAGATTGTTTGTACTAAAGGCAATAATTGATTGTTGTTGTGAATTCAACGAAGACACGCATAGTTTGATACTCATTTCATCTTGGGTTGGAAAAGTTCCTATGCATGTCGCTTCCCTCCCTTTAAAATATTATTACTTGTAGGTGTCATACTTTCCAATATCTAGACGATCTACGACTACAGCTCCAGAGCCGTTCGAGGCCAGTATTACACATCTTGGTGGAATATTTGCAGATGAATAGTGCTTTAGGTCAAGAGCGGATCCTAAGTAATAAATAAATGAAGGGCCTCGTGCAGTCCAAATTAATAATGTTCTCGCCGACAAGAACTTTGCCCCTTGGAGATCATAATCAACTTTAATTCGGCTTAAAGATTGAAGCTCGCAGTGAAAAATCTACATTAGTATTCTTTAACTTGACAATAATCTTTTTCGAGCACAAAGTAAATGTTGTTGTCGTATTTGTTAATCTGTAGATCGATTGTATTTCCCATTATGTGACTTGGTAGCTGGAATGAGGGTATTTTCGCATTTTTAACACATTGCATTGCTGTTGTATCCAAAGTCATTGAATGAATGGTCCCGTCAGCATCTAAAAGCAGCATGCTATCTGAATCTTTCTTTTCAGTGGTTCGTATACTCGCTGCTACAATCCAAGTACCAAACAAATCAAAAGAATTAATAACCTTAAAGTAAAACCCCACTCACCTCTAACGTTGCTCCATCCAGAATAACTAGATTGTTGCATTCTCCGTAGCAAACCAGTGACCCTGATGAATGAATCTGGTTAGTACGGTCTTACCAATACACCCTGAATTAGTCCCTGAACCGCCTCGTCTTTTGCTTGACGATTTTGCAAACATTGTCCGTCTAATAAATGCCATAGTGTGATATCACTATTTTTAGCAATGACTACCCTGTTTCTGTAATTGAAATTAATGCATTGTCTAAACCCGATGCCTCTTCTAATTCAATCTGATAGCACAGCATAGAAGTAACTGAGCTTGGCGGGCCTATGCAATAGATATCTGGACTGATATTTTCATCTTTCCATTTGTAAATGATAATTGATCCATCCGACATTCCGGTGACTATTCTATCACCTTCTTTGCTAGATGTCGCACTTGTAATTCTAGAATTTGGTGGTGCTTGCCACGATGCTTTTGGAATTGTGAGTGAGGCCATTCCTGATTCTTCGGAAAATTTTGCAAAGTTAAATTTTGTTTGAGCGTAAAACCACTTTGAAAGCGCAAATTATTGTGGATATTAAAGCTTATCAGGGTGATTGAAAGTACTACTTGCATATTGTTATAATTTTTATTCTCAGTATTCAAATTCATCATCTTGTAATGTGGCTGTATTCAAATTTTGAGCATTATAGAACTCTGCCACTTGATTTGCATTGGTAGCATTTTCAGGAGTTTTATCGTCTCTGACGCGAATAAACCGGGGAAAGCGTAGAGAAATACCCTTTGATGGATCGATGATCCCAATGGCTGCTTTGTGAACAGGTGAGATTGATAAATCTGCAGCTTTCACTTCCCACACTACGCTAGGGGAAAACCAAACATCCGGACGGACATTCGGGCTATCACTGATTACATAGTATGCCGGTGGAGAGTCAATCACATGTTGTTTAAGCAACTTGTAGTTTTCTGCCAAATTTTCATCAGAAAATCCAGTTGCGATCTATATTAATTTTGGAAACCTTGCAAATACTTTGATATTCTTCTTTGTCGTCATCGTAGCATGCCAGCAAGTAAGCACCATACGCACCAGTGCGTTTACCTTTCCCCATAAAGGCACCAATAACAACCAAATCTAAAGAATCGCCCATGCCGTTGATATAATCCTTCTTTACTTTTAGCCAGTTCCTGGATCTTTTGCTAGGTTCATAGGAGGCTTCCACCTCTAAAGTTTTCACCTATTTTAGTAAAACTTACCATCAACCCTTCACAATTTCCGGCAATCGAAGCATCCAAAAAGTTTTGAATGTCGTCAACCGTGCTTGTCTCCATGCTTTTCGCAAATTCAAATTGTCCAGGAAATTCCTTAAAACTAGAATTTAATAATTCACGGCGCTTCTTTAAAGATTCTTTCACTAGAGCCTCTCCATTCAAGTATAGCAAATCAAAAGCGAATATACACACTTGCACTTGAATATCCTTAGTTTGCACATCCTTCCTTTTCCTAGTACTAAGAACTTGGAAAGGTAGTATACACTGCTGTTTAACGTCCCATGCAACTGCTTCACAGTCCAACACAAATGAACTAATGCCAGAATTAACACAAGATGGCATTCTTTCAATTATATCTGGGTATTTTTCCGAAAGATTTTCACTGTTTCGTGAATATACCATAACTCTTCCGTCTTGCAGTAAATGAATTTGAGCCCTTTCGCCATCATATTTGTATTCGCAGGTGAATGCAATACCTTCAAATCTATTTAAAACATCGGTTAAACTCTTTGTTGGATGTGCAAGCATGGGTTTCAAAGGAATTCCGGGAGAGAGTTGACAGTGATTCGGAAGTTCTCTGGAACCATGTTTGAGCAATGCAGGAATTATCATGTCATAACTTGGAATTTCACTAAAATTACCAAAAATTACCTAAACACCTGTTTTACGATCGCAACAGTTTCAGTAAGGTAGGCTTGTCTCTTTGACTCACTTAGATTTAAATATTCTTTGTTAGTTTCACCTTACCAGGTTCTTTTTGGGCAACTGCATGTGATAGCGCAATTAAAATTGTTTGGTGGGCCAATCCGATTCTTAATTTGCCTTCCAACGATCTAGAATTAAGATATATTACCTAATTAAATACTTTGGTTCATTGTTTTGACAGGCAATCAATAACTTGCCGATCAAGTCAACTTTTCTCTGTTGAGACTGTGTTAGATTAAGCTTACTGAAGTTCCGCTAAAATTCGCGATGGTTTTCAAAGCTTCAAACACCGAATTTACTGTATGCGGTTTAGGTTTCATCATCATCATTTGCTTCCCTTTTGAAGCCTGAGCAATTGTGCCCAAATCGCCTTTTTCTTCCATATCTGCCTTGATTGATTTCACATTTCTGCCTGTTGCACCTGCTAGTGCCTTCATTAGCAAGGACTCTCCAATTCCCAGTTCTTTTCCGTCGTATTCTGGTCCAATCTAAATTAGCCTCGAGGTACTCTATTCAAACAAAGATACACACTCGGAAGCAAGCTATCTGGAGCTTTTTCAATTACATTTACAAAGAACTTTGTCAGATAAGAAGTGATTTCTAATCTCTTTGTGGTATTTTCAATCTTTTCAAAAGTCTCACATAATGATCCGTATGAAATAACCTCTTGCTCCGTCTGTTTCGGTTCGGATATTGTCGGCGTTAACTCTTCCTTTGGATCATTCTCCTTACCAACCACTTCCTTTGGTTTCAAGAAATTCGACTTCTTTGCAAATTCCTTTGGCTCATCTTGCTTTGGTTTCTTTCCATTAGATATCACTTCCTTCTCAATTCCTCTTTTCAACGGGTTAAAGAATGAACTGATGGTTGGCTGTTTCTTTGACATTAACACACTTTTTCTAAAAAGATTGAAAATTTTGGGTTTGAGTTTCTGGACATGCAAGATTGTGAAATCTACTTTCAAAACAGCGCTTTACCGCCGCAGGACGAACAGCAGAATACCGACAAAAGCATTATGCTTTTACAAGTCCCAATGGAGATTGCGAAGCGAGTTGAAGCGGGAGATGAATTCCATTTTCGAGGAAACCCAAACGACGAAGCTGTGCTCTGTACAGAAAATAAGACATTCAAAATTCGATATGCTGAAACCTCAAATCTCATGTTGGTATTGAACGGACCAATAGAAAAGAAAGTATACGACGAGGACGTTATTGATGAATTTGAAAAGGAAAACCGGATCAAAGCAAATACAGATCTTTCAAATGCATACCAATCCCTTTTTGGAAAGAAGCCTTTGCGATATGAATCAAAGGTTGTGGATTCTGGAAATGTTTTTCTTGACCTGGTAGAAATCAAGCCAAATTTCGATTCGCTTTTCAGCAAACTTGTAATATACAAAGGAGAAGAAAAGGAATGTGGCCAGCAGATGGTAACGTTGTCGGATATTCTTCAATTTTGTCAGGCGTCAGAATTTGAAGTAATGGAGTATTTGAAATCCATTGAAGCCATGGAGTTGAATGGGAAATGGAGAATATTGGATATCGAATATCAATCTGAAGTACTTGAATTGATTTTATTGACAATATTAGAACATGATTTGTCCATGGACAGTGTCCCAATCAAGTTGATTGTGGACAATCTTTTAGAACATGAACATGTAGAATCTGTAATTACACACATCATGCGGATTCATTCTAGATCAGAGAGCGATGGTACAGTCAAATTAGACGAGAATAAGATTTGTCGTACTTTTGGCCATGTAGTGTTGAAACGAGGAGAGTCTGTAATGCTTCTCAAATCATTCCTACTTGCTTGGAAAAATAGCGTTCCAGAATTATTCGAAATCAATTTGGATTGTCTAAATGTAAAAGATTATTGATTCCAGGGATTGTTTTTGCTGGAAAAACACGGAGTTGAACCAACCATTCGTTATTTTCCAAAATATATTCTTCCCAGCGACCCAAAACTTCGATTCAAAGAACTGTTTAAGATCAGGTCAAAGTGGGTAAAGGAGGATGTCTTTTACTATAGTAATCGATGAGCTAATAGTAGTACAAGACTTTGCGAAAACATTAAAAGAACTCGATCCAATAATCATGAAATATGCGAGAGTTTCAAAAGACAATGGGATCGCTTACCTCACCAGTCGCTCAAACTACTAAATTTTAATATAATTTGTAACTATTTAATACAATATATTAGAATGAAGAGTTTATTGCGCTTAAACCTTGACTTCGCGAGCAGCAGCCTTAGCACGCTTTTCGGTTTTCTTTTGGGATTTGAAGCCCATGATACCACCACCCCAATGTTTGCGGGATTCTTCAAATTTGTCGTTGAAGTTGACCTTGATGGCAGAGATGAGAGCGGCAAATTCTTGCTTATCTTCTGGCTTGACATCAGTCAAAGCAACTGCAGTAGCAGTCTTCTTGTGGACAAGTGTTCCCAATCTGGATTTGGACTTGACAATGGCGTATGGGACACCCATCTTTCTGCAAAGAGCTGGCAACCAAACGACCAATTCAATTGGGTCAACATCGTCAGCAATGACAACAAGGGAAGCCTTCTTTGCTTCAACTAGAGCAGTGATGTGGTTGATACCGTACTTGATAGTAACAGGCTTCTTTCCTTGGTCAACCTTTCCGCCAGCAGCAGCAGCTTCAGCAGCAGCAGTAAGACGTGCCTTCTTTTCGACCTTGGTTTCTGGGCGGTACTTGTCAAAGAGCTTGAAGAGCAAAGTAGCAGTGTTCTTGTCCAAAGCCTTGCTGAATTGAGCAATGGATGGAGGAACCTTCAATCTTTGTTTCAAGATAGACTTTTGGCGTTGCAAACGAACGTATTCTGGCCATTTAACATATCTAGAAAGGTTTCTAGAAGGTTGAATATCTTGACCGATACCAAAGTTACGTGGAGTCTTTTCCAACAATGGGTTGGCGACCTTTCCAGTGGTCTTGCTCTTGATAGCATATGGAGCAGCAGCAACTTTCTTTCCCTTGACGGCAGCTTTTGGCTAAAGATTAGAACAGCCCTTTAAAATACCTCGCAAGCCATATAGGCTGCAAATATGAGTCATGGGAAACAAATCAACAAGAGTTGCTTTGATCCTAATGTACTAATGTACAAATATAGAGGTAGTATTTTACAATACTTGGATCATTAGAGTCGTATCGCTACATACTCCTAAAAGGGGTTTTGTCCCATCGACGTGCACATTTGACTCAGTCATTGATGACTTGCGAACTGAAGCAACTTACCATTCTTTAAAGTGTAAGATTTTTCAAGTTGAAATCTTTTTTAGTACCAGTGCGCGATTGGCTGAAATTTTTTCTAAAATTTCCGACAAAGCTGATTGGATGCTGGATATCACGTGCTGAATAGCAATGTTAACACACTTTATTTAAATGTCAAAGAAACTAAACTTTTCTACTGCGATATCCATTTCATAGCCGGTCGACAACTGCGGGCTTTGAGCGAATTTAAACTCCATGTTCTTCTGCAGCTCCTTCAACAGATCAATCAAAACCCAGTCATCTTTCTCATTAAGCAATCGTAAAAGATTATGCGACATGGCACCTCTGACCTTGCCATTAATTTCTGTATCTGCAGCATTTTGGTAATCTTTACAGCCACTATTGTTAGTAGGGGATACCTGAACATTATGACTTGTGCGAGCGTGGTTCGGGTTTGAATGGTCCTTTTATGTGCAGCTTCCCTTTGCTCTTTTGTCATACCTTTCAAAGAATGCATTGCATTTTTAAATTCTAACAGTGCAGATGAACTGTCACCTCTTTTAAAAGCTCTGAATATTTCCTTGCCACTAGAAGAAAATATGTGCAGCTTATCTTGGTCCACATTGGTAACCAATTTCCCATTTGAACTGTATGTATATGGTAGATCGAGCAGTGACCCAGAGTGGCAGCAATCAAACACTGAGGTTAACTTTGAGCCTGGTGGTAGAGTCTTGACTACCATCATATGTATATCATCATCTATCAAAACACCTTCTTGCAGGTAATCTACTGGGAACAGAGTTTCATCATAGCCATCGGATTCATCCCCATCTATGGTTAGACATTGAAACCTTCATCTTTAATGGATCCACCATGTCCGCTAAAGTGTAAAAAGAATGTATCATGAGGGTGAGCATCCGCGACCAACCAACGGAAGGCTTTACAAATGTTAACTTTTGTTGGGTACAAGTCTCCAGTTTGCTCATCAGTCATTACCATGAATTCGTCAAACCCAACCTTTTCCAAATATTTCTTCATTTCTTCAACATCATTGTAGCATCCACTAAGCTCATGGGTCTGTCCAACGTAATTGATTCCAATTAACAATGCCCTTTTCTTGGGCTTCTCTTCTCTAACTTTGGTATGCTTTCTAATTAGTCTACTGAGGGAGTGGAAATAAAAGTTTGGGTTGATATCCTCTTCTTTCATATCCGGTATTGAGTCCAAGAATTCATGCTCATGTTCGTCCAAAGCTCTGACATGAGCTGGATCGAAATGAGGGATATCTCTTGCCTGATTTTTGTGAACCAAGTGATCGATGCTACTAAATAACCCCTTTAAATTAAATGTTGCTTACTCTCAGCATTCTGGAAAAAAGCTGGTGTAACGCTGAAGGTTAAATCCCCGAAAATATGAAACTTATGACTAGCACCAAAGACAATTATTAGCGAGCCATCCATTCTACTTTGGATTACCTAGAATGAATCAATTGGATTGTTTTGCGAATGCTTGTAGAATTCCTTTCATTGAAGTAATAAATTTTAATAATGATTTGGTCCTACTGTCAAAGATTCCAATTATCATACTAATGATGTATTGGAGGATATCTGGATGCCAGGGCTTCAGTAATTGTTTTAGTGGCAGCAAGCATATTTTTTTTGTTTTTTTAATGAGCAGCAGACCAGAGCATACAGCTCCCCCAGAAATTGTAACCACTACTAATATAGTTTTACAATGATGTAGAAGCAAAGAAATACACTCAAAATTCTCGTATCATTTCAATTCAAAACGAAATGTCGTATCGTGCCATTGAATTGTTGAATCTTCCAGACGACAAAATTTGCTATATTCTTGACATTGGATGTGGATCAGGATTATCAGGCGATTGCTTGTCCGATGAGCAGCATGTGTGGGTAGGAATGGATATATCAAAGTCAATGTTGGATGTTGCAGTAGAAAATGAATCTGATGGTGATTTATTTTTACAAGATATTGGACAGGGAATGGGATTCAGGCCTGGCACCTTTGACGGCTGTATAAGGTATCTGATGTTAATTTAGTATTTCTGTGATACAATGGCTATGTAATGCCGACAAACAGTCGCATGAACCTAAAAAGAGACTCAACAGATTCTTCACCACGTTATTTACTGCAATGACCAAAGGGGCCAGATGCATCTTTCAATTCTATCCAGAAAATCCATCTCAAGTTGAAATGATTGTATCTTCTGCAATGAAGGCAGGTTTCAGCGGAGGGTTGGTGGTTGACTATCCAAACTCTACCAAAGCAAAAAAGTACTTTTTGTGTTTGTTTGCGGGTGCTTCTACAGTTCAAGACTTGCCTAAACCGCTAGAAGGGGAAGAAGGCGTACGATATTCAGCCCAGACTATTAGAGAACGAAAATCAAAGAGCAGAAAAGCAGTTAAAGATAAAAACTGGGTCTTGAAAAAGAAAGAAACTAGAAGAAGACAAGGTAAACCTACTGCAAACGACTCAAAGTATACTGCAAGAAAACGTAGACCAACATTTTAATATATTTGTATTCAAATTAGTTTATTCGTCTGAATACATAAACGTAAGCATCCGCAGCCAAATCAGCGACTTTGTTTTCAGGTACAAGCACCACCTTTTCATCATTGAACAAGATCCATTGCTCACCTTTCTTGATACAAGTGACATAGTGGCCACAATGTGCAGAAGTACCTTTATGTGAAATGAATGACACTAATCTGTACTTGGAAGGCCCATCATCGTAAACCACTTTTTTCACTTGACTAGGATCAAAATCAGGGTGACTGAACAGCCAATCTACTGCTCGCTCGATATCATTATTCTAAATTAATCTCGATTACTGTTTGTTTCATAGCGTATTCAGCTTGAGCTTCGCTGAAGCCCATATCCATCAATGGACCGAGTTGAGCAGCATTATTTGCTTTGATATCCTCCAATGGTAAATCCAAATCTTGTTAAATACTAATTACTTGGATCATCCATGTGCTCAAATAACCAGTTCATGGCAGTTTCTGCACCATTGTTTCCAGTATTTAAAAGTGCCCGCCTTGCACGATTTTCACTAAAACCCATTTGCAACAAAGAATCAACTGCTGCTTGATCAAAAACTGGACCTTGTTCAACTTCTGGGAATAATTTTTCACCTTGCAGTTCAACTGCTCTATATTCATTCAGATCAGTTTCAAATGGAACATTGATCTTGACATCTACGTTAATTAATTTTACCAAGCTTTTCCATTACCCATCCCTCACCCAAAACGAATCTATTCATTGTAAATACCAAATACTCAGGGAAAGTTTGGAAAGCGTTTACAATAGTCGAGCTCGTTTTTGTTTTGTCAATCGAACAGTTAAATTCACGAATGTCCGCAGTAAAGTATTGCGCAAGACAATCAAGGAATTCTACATTCTTGTAGATTTTCTTGGAATCCTGCACCTGTTCAACAATAGCTGGAACAGGTAAAGAGAGGCCAGTAGCCTCATTTCGGTTGTATTGAACATGTTCACACTCTATACACTGTAGACGCTGCTGTAGCATAAATTTGAAAACATTACTAGGATCATTCCCACTTTGTTTCTCTTGTTTTTCAATCAAATCCAAGTAAAACCCCAAGAATTCTTGTGCGTCTTGTTGTCTCATACTATTAAATTCTTGACTATCTTTCCCAATAATCTGTTTGATCATCAAAGGAGAAACAGATTGATATTTTCCAGAATACAATCCATTTGCTAATTTTTGAGTTTGACATGTATAACAGTCTTGAGGCCTGTTTCTGCAAATGCTGAAATGATATTCTGAAGGATCATAATATTTTTCGTGAAATTGTGGAATGGCAAAGAGTGTTTGAAAAACTGACGCCATATAGCAACTGTAATTAATATCTATTACCTGTTCCCAAGATTTTTCATACCAGTGAAACCACTTCCAGTTTTACCCGCCATTTCCACACCATCATCAGTTACCATACTAAAATCAAATTTCAAATTTTGTTCCAATTGCATTTCCAAAAGCGATTTAGTGGTCTTTTCTTGTGTTTGAATGTTGATGCCAAATTTATGCAAATGGTTGGCAAGATTTGGGTTAAGAATTTCTGTTCCATGTTCATAACAAAACACATCTGCTGTTCCTTCTGGAGTAATAGTCCCCATTTTAACGACAAGAGGATGTTTGGTTTTATCATAGTGAGCAATTCCGTGACTGTTGCCCCCTAGTCCTCCATATTGCTGTCTCCCACATCCCAAATTTCCACAACTCAGACACAACCATAGATTTTCCTTTAGCTCGCAATCAGCGCAAGATGCTAGGGCTATGATTAAACAACGGGGTACATTTTTGTAAGACTGCACCACCGGCTTGATTCAAATCTGCGTGGGAACAAGGCTGCAATTCTTGCTCTTGCCATGATTTCATCTCTTGCTGAGTCTTATTTGAAGTAGCATTCATGATTTTTGTTTTGATTGCATCGTTTTCAATTTCAGTCAAACACTTTTGACACTGAACAATTGAGGTATATTCCTGTTTCTCTTCCGTGATTTGAAGCTTGGTAATCTTCTCTGGCCTCTTTTCAGATTGAACCTGCGTTAACTTGGGATATACTTTGCTGATGATCATTGCCAGGTAGTGGTCGTACTTGGTTGTGTGAACTTTGAAGTGATCTTTACACCCAGAAAAGTAACAGTCGAGACAGATGTGAACGAAATCATCATCGTAGCAGTACATGCATTCTTCCCGATAAACTGTTTGATTTTTGTATTCTTTTATTTCGTGATTACAGCTCATGATCGCAAATAAAATCAAGTTGAAAGTCACAAAACAGGCCCAAAAAGAGCTCAACGAATTGATGGAATTATTTATAAGAGAAGCGCTGATGCAGCTCGATGAGCAGCGAAAGCAGGAAGGCATGGAATCCATTGGGGTAGAGCAATTAGAAAAGATTCTGGCGAGGTTGCTGCTGTCTATTTAATTACAGTTAACACATGATAAATATATTTTTGAAAATTATTTCCCTAATGATGCTTGGCGAGTGCTCAACAACAGATCATGAGAGCTGTAGTGAGGGCCTGTCAATCTTCTATCTTTTAGATTTTAGTTTTTGTAGGTCAGTTCAAATGCACAACTCAAATTTAATTTTCCTTGAATCTGATCATGAATGAGTTGTTGTTGATATACCAGTACCTGAAATCAACCCCATTGAATAAAACAACTCAGATGCTGCTGGATGAGCTTGAAGCAAATAATCTGCTGCCGACAAAATTAACATTGGCGGGATTGGAACCAACACATCCAGATCAACTTGATTATTTCCAGCCACTACAGCAAGAATTAAAAATTAGATACAAGTTGCAGGAAAATAGGAACTTTATCAATAGTAATCGGTTTAGTAGTGGGATGTATGGCAAGCGTTTAAAACTGTTGAAAACAAATCAAGGACATCTCTGCCCTATATTTTGCTTGGTTTATGATAAAACCAGCAGTTTGGTCTTTACAGGAGGAGATGATAACTTGGTGAAAGTATGGTGCACAAGAACCGGATATTTATTGCATACACTGCGTCCGCATCAGACCCTCATAAGGCAAGAGCAGGGAGTTATAGTTGATTTATCAATTAATTCAACGAATACATTACTTGCAACTTGTTCGAGCGATAAAACTATAAGATTATGGTACCTACTTTTTAAATTTAGGGATATGAATACGTGGGAACCAAAAGGATACTACCTAGTGGGAAAGGGAATTACAACTATTTCTTTCATGGACGAGCTACTCGTAGTAACCTGTGTGGATTCAAAAACAAGAATTTATAACATTATGGTATGATGTAATTGACAAAGAATGATAATGAGGCAACAGTAGTAAACAGTGGGACATTAACGAGAGATAAGGTGATTGGTAATTTATTTTAATATAGCTTGCGCTATATCTCCTTGCAATACTCGCTTCGCCACTGGAGGAGATGATGGGATTATTTACATGTACAACACTAACACATCCGTTTCTTTGGCGACACTTTATCCTACCCATATGGCACGAGTTAACGATGTTGCATTTTCTCACGATGGCTCAATGATGTGCAGTGCAAGTAAAGATGGGAAAATTGCCATTTACACTGATACTGTAAAAGTGCTCGCATTGACAGACTATAAACTACAAGCCAAAGATTTTGAAAATTTATTTGAGGATGATATAGATTTGGCGGAACCAAAAAATATTGAAGTTTTCAGTTTAGTATGGACCTGTGATGATTCTCGAATTGTTTGCGCCAGCAGTGATTTTTTGGTACGAGTATGGGATAGTAAATCTGGTAATTGTATTTAATGTAGGCGAACTATTACATTCTCTAAAGGCACATTCAAGGAACATTTTTACCTTATCAGCCCATCCTCGTTATCCGGATATTGTTTTATCCACATGTCATGGTGGACGAGTAGTAGTTTGGGATGTCAAAGCTGGGAAACCAATATACCGTAAGTTAGAGTTTACGTAGACGACCAAATTAGTGACAGTGTGCTTTCAGGATCATTCAGCCCAGATGGCGAGACTTTTTGTGTTGCAGACTCTAGAGGATTCACTTATTTATATGGAACAGATTCACTGGATCAATATGTTGCCCCAATTCAACAATTCCATGCTGTTGACTGGATTATGGTGAAAGAAGATCATCATGGTAGTCTAATTGACGAGCAAGCTCAAGTTCCTTCGCACTTGGTTGAAATGGGTTCGATAATGAATCTTCAAAGGGTTCCGTATTCTAATTGCACCCCAAAAAGGATAGTTGTGGAAACCGATGAAGTTGAGAATGCAATCGAATTCAAGAAACAAATTGAAAGATTCGTAAACCCTATTTTGAATCCAATCAATTTGGACAAGAAGCAATTGCTTAAGAGAAGAAAAATGGTATATGAAGAAAGTGATACTGAAAATATTACCTATGATGTCCCAGATTTCAATCTGCCGATCATTCCATTGCCAAATTCAAGTGGCGATGAATACACTGGAGACGATGACGACGAGGATGAAGAAGATAATATAATTATTGATGACGTGGAAGAGAATGACGAAAACGAGGAAAACGAGGAAATTACACCTTTAGCTGTAGAGCCAGAGTTAGAAAGCGGTATAAGGTTACGGAGAAGGGGTAATTTTGATTAAACCGTAGAAAGACGGAATGAACGTGAAAGTCGCAGAAGAGCTCATGAGGCTAGGGAATCGAATGAACCTTCAAGGGAGCTTCGGAGAGAATCTCGAAGGCAGAGGCAGGTTTATGATGATGACTCGGACACTCTCAGTGAGGTGGAATCAGAAAGTTTCACAAGAAGTGAAAGAAGGAGAGTGCGAAGAAGGAGACAGCCAATTCAGGTTGAGGAAGAAGAAGAAGATCCGGAATTAATAGCACTGAGAGAACAACAAAGAGAAGAGCGGAGGCAAAGACAACAAGAAAGGAGACGTCAACAACAGGAACATTACGAAAGGGAGCTATCAACTCAATCAGCTGAAGCCCACCCTAGGAGAAGAAACATATTGCGTGCAAATCAAGAAACAGAGATACGTAGAAGTGAACGAGCGAGATTAATGAGAAGTCTACATAATGCCCAACTCCCTTCTGAATTAGATCGACATCAACGATTAGAAAGACGATTGCAAAGGATGATGTCTCTGTCAGATCAAAGACATGATGTTGAAATTAGTAATCAAAGTTCATCAATTAGGCGAAATTCACTGGATGAGTCTGCTTCTAGTGCTCGAAGAGCGTTTCAACAGCATTCGGCCCGAAGACCTTCTCTGGATGAAACTCAAATGCACCCACCTTCTGAAAGGCTGCGAACTAGAAGACACCAATCGCTCGATGACAGTATACTGTCAGAACCAATTCGCACAAGAAGACAAATCCAAGAAATGGAAAGTAGCAGGCCAAGGCCACAGAGGCCTCCAAGAAGGCAAAGATCGCCTGATTCTCCCCGTGAGCCTCGACCAAAGAGACGGGTTGTATATGGTAAATGATATTTAATAAGATGAAAGCGAAAGTGAAGATGGTTTTGAAGATGAATTACAAAGTAACAAGAGAAGTAGGGAAGGCGAACGTCGCACACTCCCAAGAAGAGAGTCACGAAGAGGAACGGTGTCGCAATCAATCCGGCGATCATCGAGACTCCATTCAGACTCCAACAATGACGAAGTGGAGCACTCTAGCTTGAAAATTATTGAGAGTGATACAGATTCCGAAGATAGTTTAGTAAAACCAGCCAAAAAAAAATCAAAGATAGAACCGAATAAGGAGTCGATCCTTCGATGGTTGTCAACGGATACGCAAAGTTGGACTCCTTACCTTCCGCAAATCAAAGATACTATAGTTTACATCAAACAGGGACACCTCAATTTCGTAGAAAAAACAAAGCATATATTCAAGTCCAAGGTTGATTCGAGCTTGCCTGAATTGCTCTTGTGTCATGTTAAAGGAATTTGTTGGACCCCAGGTGATATTGTGACCTGTACAGTGACTCTTTCTATCTATCCCGCCCTTGAACTTTCTGATACTCCTCTCGATCTATTACCAACTATTTCGGTCACATTTTTTGAAGCTGAAAACGTTCCTGATTTTTTAATATTATGGACTGAATTTGAAGAATCGATGACTAGAACCTGGGATGTTGGTGATTCTGTGGTAATAAGATATGCAGATTCTACCTCTAGTGGAAAGATCCTTGCTGTCAATGATACCGTATCTCAATGGGAAAAATACACAGTGCAGGATGAGGATGATGATTCACAAATTACAGTATCTCCATGGGAGCTATGCAACCCCAACTCCAATTTCGCAGAAATCGAAAGTATACCAGAACCTGGTAATCTAATAGTTTACCTAGAATTAAGTAGAATCGCAGCCATAATATTGGAAAAGACGGATGATCCCATGTTTGAACCGTTCCTCAATCAAGTTCCTTATGATGAATATCCAGACTACCTTGAAACAGTAGCTTATCCAATGTATATTGGTCTAATTCAAGCCCGCTTAGGTAACCACTTTTACAGGCGTGTACAGGTAGAATAACTTTAATCTAGCAAGTAGCATGGGAATGGGATCAAATGTGTCAGAACGTATTTGCCTACAATGCCCATGACTCTCCTATCTGTGATTTGACGCGAGAACATCTGCTACCAGTGAAATATCAAATATTAAATATCCCACAGCCAGCTGTGCCCGCTCAGCAAAAAAGGAAACCCATAAACAACCCAAAAAGAAATATCGTCAAACATCGAAAAACCAACTCAGATTTCGATGATTATGAAGATGAAAGTGATGGAGAAGAGCTTAGTGATGTAGATATTAGTTCAGTTTCTGAAGATTTTCTTGACGAATTTGTTGTTAGCGACTCTGACTCTGACTAGTAATTCAATGTGCAATATAATTCAAATTTTACTTAGTCTTTTATTAAATGCGGTCTTTCCAGCCAAAATTCTTCCCCAATGATATCGATATAAAGCGGAGTCAAAATCTTTCGCTTTCGTTTCACAATTTCTCCTGTATTTCTGGAAGTCTCTTCTACGATTACAAACTCGCGAGATATGGTGGTTCCTTTTCTGTATATCGGATCAATTTTGTTGTAGTTAATTCCAAATTGGAATAAAAGCTCATTTTTACCTCCTGAATCGGTGAGTTTAAGGATAGATTCGGCTTCTTGCTCGGTTTTTAAGCTAGACTGATTCTGGACAAGCTCCCAGAAAGCGGTGTTGTAAAGATTATTTATATGGCAGTCCGCTTGTCTCCAAGACAAATAATCTCTCAGATTTTTAGCTGCCGTTAAATAAAGCTACCTGTAGGATAAAGTACACAGCGGGCATCAAAGCTTGGAAGCGATTGCAATTCAATATCTGTAAAGTATTCCTTCCATTTAAGGACAAAGGCACTGGTAAAGAGGGATACAAGATTAGTTTCAATCTTGGCTTCTCTTCTTCCATACAAAGTGGTCTCCCTCGGAAATACAAATGAATACTCGTCCGATTGCCCGTACGCCAATACAATGTCGTTAAATTCTTTCATCACTTCAATAGCGCAGGCGTTCATTAGGTTAATTCCTCTGGAGTCATTTGGTTTTTTATAGCTGTGTATCTTGGTAAATCGATGAAATGAGTGACCGTCAATCCTGACTACTAAAAATGTATTCTTCAATAACGTGGAGGCGGATTCGAAATGTTTTACGTATTCATATTTTGAGCATGCCATTGAATTTTATTTTTTTTTTCGAGTTAAAAAATGGCGAGAGGAGATAGTAGAAAAAAGAACATAAAGAGGGATTGGATAAATGTTCCAGCTTCAAAGGCAAAGGATAACAAAGTGCAGACGAAAGGGAAAGCAATGAAAAAGGATTTAGGTGTCCCTGATTTACGGCAGTTCAGCAAAAAGTTGATGCGGCATGTAGTTAAGGAGAAGGTACAAACAAATATAAAATTAGGAGGAAGAAATCAAAGAGCAAACTCGGCTTCGCATGCTGGCAAGCGGAATGTCTCCGGAGCAATTCGCTTTGGCTGAATTGGCAAACAAGGCAGCAGCTCGAAATGCAATGTATAGCAACAACCATCCAGAGGAAGCTTCAAACTTTGATGGTGTCTATCAAGGAGATGCTGCGGTGACGGGGAAAAAGGACAACTCCCGAAAAGCTTATTACAGAGAATTCAAAAAAGTCATTGAGCAAGCGGATGTGATCTTGGAAATATTGGATGCAAGAGACCCAATGGGATGTAGGACAAAGGAAGTGGAAGAAATGATTTTAAATGCTGGCGCTTCAAAGAAAATTATTTTGATTTTGAACAAGATAGATTTGGTGCCAAGAGATGCTGTGGAATCTTGGTTGAAATATCTTCGAAATGAATATCCCACTATTGCTTTTAAGGCATCAACTCAAAATCAAAGGCAGAACTTGGGACAGTCTAATGTTGCTACCAACGTTGCCTCCGAAGCTTTACTCTCTGGAAGTGAATGTCTTGGAGCTGATACTTTAATCAAGTTGTTGAAAAATTACTGTCGTAATGTTAATTTAAAAACCTCTATTACTGTGGGAGTAGTAGGTTTCCCAAACGTTGGTAATTAGAATTAATTGCAGGCAAATCTAGTGTTATCAATTCCTTGAAACGAAGTAAAGTATGCGGTGTTGGTTCCACACCCGGAGTTACAAAGGTTGCCCAGACTATACATCTCGATAAGAATATCAAACTTTTGGATTGTCCGGGCATTGTTTTCTCAAAGAGCTCCAATTCCAAAGATGCAGCACAAGTTTTGTTGAGAAATTGCATCAAGGTAGAGTTGCTAGAAGATCCTATATCACCTGTGGATGCTATTTTAGAAAGATGTTCTGTGGAACAACTGCGTGAATTGTACGGGTTGCCAGAATTCCACGATACCCAAACTTTCTTAATAGAATATGCGAGACTACGGGGAAAGTTACTGAGGGTAAATTGTTGCTAATTATAGGGAGGTATACCTGACGTTGAAAGCGCCGCTAGGTCCATTATCCAAGATTGGAATCAAGGAAGGATTCCATTTTACACTGTTCCTCCAGAAGCTGGAATATCCAAAGGGCCGCATGTTTCCTCAGAAATCGTAGGTGGATGGAGTGCAGAATTTTCTTTGGATGGCCTACTTGATAGTGAGATACTTGAGGATTCAAAACCATCCTCTGAAAAAATGATTGCAATTGCGCCTACTGAAGTTACACCTCAAGACGACATGGATATTGATCAACCACTACAAGAATTCAATCCTAGCGTCCCTGAAATAAGATTTAAGCCAGCAGTGAAAAAGATTGTGGTGATTGATAAGAAAGAGGCAATGTTCACACAAGAGGAAATCGATATCAATCCTCAAGTTGGTTTGAACCTCAAAAAGCTGGCCAAAAAGTCCAAGAAGGCTGCAAGGCGAAAACTGAAATCGGAAGATGTTGAAGAATCCGATATTGATATGTCAAATTGAATAAAGCCTCTTTTCCGTTTTTTACTTTTTTGGAATAATTGAATCACCATGAGCGACAACTTTTTTGATGGATTAGATAGCACACCTCAGCCTCAAAAGGGTGGAGCTGAAGAAAAACGATATAGAGCATGCGGTACCCTTTGTCTAAATTCAGATAGGTGTCGTCAAAGGAAACGAGGATGCGATGGTCAAAATCCTTGTTCCAATTGTGTGATTAATTCAAAAAAGTCCCACGATGGTAACCTAAATTGCGTCTATTCAGTGATTAAACAGGAACCTGCGAAAACCAATCAACCCAAAACTCCCACCTGGTACATTTTGGCTAACTTAGTGATGCCTGCCGACAAAAAAAGAGAAAGTGCGATGGGATATACCCATTCTGCACAATATGTATCAAATCGAAATTGAGAACTGCTGATGGACAGCCCTGTTGTGTGTACAGCATTCCTGACAGGAAACGAAAGATGCATGAATTGGGCAGAGAATTTGAATACGAATCTCCAAGCAAAGTTTTCGTAAAAGATATACCAAGACAGGATTGGGGCAGCAAGACTACTTTTTCTGCTGAAGCGTCAGAGATAAGTTCAGGTATATTTTCAGTTAATCAGCTCCTGAAATCATTAGCACTTTTCCAGACATCCCACTTATGAATCAACCAAGTTTTGCTGGAGGATCACCTGCAGTTTTTCAGCCCATAACAGAATTTAGTTTACTGGATAGCGTTTATGTTACACATTTAGAGCAGCATTTATTTCATTTATCGTATATATGTCTGCAGGCAGTTCCAATGTCAGCATCTGATAAGCTGAAAATATTATCTCCGTCTGGAGTATCACCATCTATTTGCAAAGCACTTAAATATTCACTCTTTTCAACTGCAGTGATTTTCTCCACACATCCAGATTTATTCCCTGCAGGGAATTCAGGAATGAAGCAGAGAATTGATGTTTCCAAAACATATGCAAGCAGAGCTATTAAATGTATAAATCAAGCGTTGCAGAATCTACAATTCGTAACAATTCCTGACGTTTTCTCAAAGCCAGGAATTGATGACCATTTTCAGTTGCCATACGAAAAAGTAGACCCATGCGACCTGATTAGGGCGATGTTGTGTTTGGCACCTTATGCTTACGGAATTGGAGATGGTGGCACAGGGATTCGCCTAATTAGTATTAATAAGTTAATTTCAGGGGAATCAATACATGTGGCTAGCATGCTTGGATTGTTTGAGTTGATTGACGGGGAAGCGACAGCAAAGCCGTTATGGAGTATAGATTCCTTTGTTTTCAGAGTTCCACATGATAAAATGGCAACTAGACCACAAACAGTCCCTGATGAACAGGAAAGATTTACTCTCTGGGCCTCGTGTTTGGTTTTTGATACTTACTGTTCCATGGAGAGTGGACATGTATTTTCACTGGATGAAAGGATGTTTCCAGAATTCGTAGCAGGATGGCGGCCAAAAGTTTTCAATGAAACCCCAGCCCATCCTCCAGTTAGGAAGCCAACTCAAGCAACAAATACCATATGGGAAAACGGGCCATATTCTGCAATGTTTGACAGAGTTTCAGATATTTGTACATACGATTTGTATCCACACGCTACATCATCCACTTTCAATTATGTAGTTTGGATTTGTGTGATTCTTCGTCGTATACTACGTGTAGTTAGGGCCAGAGTTCCTATTAATTCAGATTCCCCCATAGGGGATAAATGGTGGTCAAGTCAAACAGGATTACATCCTAGCGGAATACAGTTAGCGTTTATGAAACTTCCTCGCGATGTTTCTTACGAACAACTACATAACTCGCTTTTGCTCTGGTATGCAAATTTGACCGATCGTGCGAGAGCCTTTCCGTCGCTCGAAGTATTTACAGACGACTTTAACGAGCCACCTGGATTAGACTCATATTACACATGGTCTTTTGCGGCGCCTGCGCTTGAAGGAACACTTCTGTTTTTGAGTGGGTTTTCTTATTTACATATGGGATACCTGGATAATCCAAATTCTGAAAAAAGGTTTAGATTGTCCCTCGCTAGGTATACGGATATCAATAATCTACCAGAAAATCCAAAGCTGTTTTCATCAAGACAAGTATTGATGGCAACTCTCAAGGCTGTTGCGTATTTGATGAAGAGGTTGCTCAAAACGACAGATGGGATACACCCAGCGTCCATTTTTCCATCTCCGATTCAGTATTGGGCAATTCAGCCCTTGGAATTATTTATTATTTCAACTTCTGGGTTATTGGCTTCTAGAATACCTCCCTTCAGCGAAAAGGATTTTATTGGCGCTCTCAATTTGGTAAACAAGTATATCCTTCCAACGCTACAACAATTTTGTAACGTGTGGCCAATGGCATCTCACTATAAAGCTAAATTAGAATCACTGGTAACAAGTCTTCAAATCCAATAAATATACAATAATATAACTCGTTTTATTTGCAATTTTGAATCAGCTGGCACCATTTTCATTTACAATTCCTTGGATAGCTACCAAATATTCCGGCGTTATCCCCGTCGTCCTCAAATCAAAGCTGCATATATACTATGGTTAGCATTTAATTGCCTTGTTTTGACTAATTGCCTCAAACAATATCTTGCCACTGGCATCGTTGATCTTTTGCACATCGCCGAGCTTGCTCACATCTAAAAGGTTTGCAGCTGATTGAGAATTCTTTTCCAATGGAGTTGCCGGTTTCTCATTTCCATAATCTCCAAGCTTATTGCACGATACATCCAATTTTATCAAATTAGGCAGGTTTTGTTTGAGTAGCCCTGCTAACGCAGTTACAGATCGATTTTCCAGTCCATTTCCCGATACATCCAACTGAGCGAGATTCTTATTTTTGATCAAACAGAGAAACAATAGATGGCCACCGTAATCGTACAAATGGTTCAGTCGTAGGTCAAGATTCAGCAGTGTATTATTAACTTGCAGTGATTTCCCAATACTTCTTACACCTTCATTGGAAATTTGATTATTGGACAATATTAATGTTTGTATCATAGTCTTTGGGCTGGAGAGCAATTTAGCTAAACCTCTAGCCCCACTATCTTTAATTTGGTTGTGAGATAAATCTTATTAGTAATAAAATTACCAAGGTATTTCATGGTATTATTGCTGTATAGCGCGTGGGATATTAATCTACATCTATCATCATCTACTCCGCTTGCTTGAATAACCAATTTGGCCAAATTCAGAGATGGAAGCCCTTGTGAAAAAGTTATTGCATCTTTCATAGTCATTCCAAATAGAGACCAAGAGAAATTTATGCCACAATCTATGACCCTTAGTTATTAAACTCTGTATACCCGTAATATATACTGAGATCCTTGAGCTTTCCAAGATGTAGCAATAGTTGTCCCAGATTCAAGTGATCCAAGGGTTCATCTTTTTTCCCTTCCAGTATCTTTAGTGCTTCTGCAGGGATTTTCTCCTCGTCATCACCTTTGGGAACAACGCTGATAGGTCGCAGTTGACCTAGCTTTAAAGTCTCTACAAAAGGAGCGCCGATTTTCAATTCTTCAATCAAGTTTTTCATTGAGGTTTCCATAACTGTCTCATCAGTTGACGGAGTAAACTTTTCAATGACATCTTTCAAATGAAGTTCAAAAAATAGCCGTTTCCAGGAGTTACCATGACTGGTAACGGAAGCGTAAATGAATCTTGCCTTTGATCTCCTTTTCCAGTAATCTTCATCCGGAATAATTGGTCCGGCGATGCTTAATGGCAGATCAATCGAAATCGAATTGATAACAGTTTCTCGATGCTTCAAAGGTAATTTGTGTAAATCTGGAGATTCTAATACTAAATTAAAATGTACTTTCAAAGCTTTTCACAATTGCCTTCAGACATAGAACTGTCAACTTCTCAACCGGTGCCAAATTCCATTCACAATCTTCACTTATCTACCGCATAAATAAAAAAATACAATTCGACGTTCCTGAGTTTGCTTTTCCTTTGCCTTTTTAATCGGTTCCTCTGCATTTACAGTTTCTTCTGGCTTGCTCGCTACAGGTTCAGACATTCAAAGATAAGATGATGTCACTTCAACAATCTCTGTTTTATCGCGATACACTCGAGGAATTAAAATCAAACCCTCATAAAGTCGCAATAGACTCTGATCTAATGAGTCTACTCTTTGACAATTCTCTATTTCTAACCGTTCAGGCTTTGGTGTGGCTGTGCCATTTTAAAAAACTGTGGCTGAGGCTGCAAGTTTTCATTGGTGGGGCGCTTTTGTGGCGCTAATACTGAAAGTTACTTTACTAAAACTGACTTTGAAAAAAAAATGGACAGCAGTGATAATTCTGAAGTGAAAGAAGATGCTAATTCAGGATTGTCAATAGAAGCTATCGAAGAAGCCAAATCTCTACCCCACGCTACTCCAGAAAAACCTTTTGCTTGCGGTAAATGCGATCAAAGCTTTGGACGTTTACATAATTTAAAGTCTCATTCTTATGTACATTCTGGAGAACGACCCTTCCAATGCGACAGTTGTCCGCAAGCGTTTGCACGACAGCATGATTTGAAAAGACACCATAGATTACATGATGGTGTCAAACCCTACAGTTGCACATATTGTAATCGAAACTTTTCAAGACAAGATGCTCTTAACAGGCATTTGAGAGTAGAAGGAAAGAAAGCGCCTTGTGTTGGGTTGACAAAGAAAACTGTAATCAAATCTTCAGACAACACTCAAAGTACACCGCAACAGATGGCAAATTCAATGCCGTTAATATCTTCGGTGAACTTTGCAAACTTTGACTTTAACGGAACATTCTTTGAAAATATGGAAACCAATGCTGTCATTGAGCAGCTGCGAAAACAAGTCACAGTCTACCAAACCCAGAATGAAATGCTTACGAAACGTGTAAATGAGCTGGAAATGCTTATAGATGCTAACTTGGTAAAGAAATTGGAAACTAAAATTACCGAACTTGAAATCGAAAAGAATTTGCTCAAATCAATGATCATTCAAAAATAGTAATATAGTCTTATAATTGAAAATTTATTGATCTAGCTTTTCAAATGTAGCAATGGTAGCCAACATGGCTTCAATTTCTGCTTTGTAACCAGATAATTTGTTGTTGTCAATTTCTTTGATTTCATCTTTAACATTGAGCGCGTACCCTTCTACTGCCTGCTTCTTGACAATAGCATCGTGTAAAGATTGCGTCTTGTCCAACTTCTTTTTCAATTTTTCAATTTCCGCTTTAAAGTCAACCATACCCTTAACCAAAAGGAAGATCTTTGTTTCATCCAAAGTATACAGTGAGCACCCTTCAGGTGGAGGGGAATTAATGTCTATGAGAGAGAGATTCTCACAAGCTTTTCCAATAAGAGATTTGGCAATTTTCAATTGAGCATTCATTACTTCACCATTAGGAGTTTGGATATAGACTAAAATTAATTGAATTTACATGTAGCGTTTGCTTTGATACTATAATCGGTCAATAAAGATCTAGCAGCATGAACAACAGAGTTGACAAATTCAAAGTCTTTTTCGGCCTTGCTGTTGTCCCATTCTGCAACATACGAAGGATAGTTGGTTTTCATAATTGTAGGGATAGTATCATTTTCACGCCGAGGTAGACGCTGATACAATTCTTCAGTGACGAATGGCATGAATGGATGGAGGAGTTTAATACCCTGGTCGAGACAGGTGTATAGTACGTTTTGAGAGGCTTTTTTGGCAACTGGGTCATCGCCATCAATAACCGGCTTGCAAACTTCCAAATATACATCACACAATTCGTACCACCAGAATTGATATGCAGCATTAGTGGCTTGCATGAAATTCATTTGTTCAATATAACTATTTGTTTCTTGAACTGCCTTGTTCAACTTGTGTAAAATCCAAAGATCAGCGGCTGATTCTTTGCCTGATAATTGGGCATTTGCAGGTGGTTTGAAGTCTCCATCTAACTTTAATAATGCGAATCTCGTTGCATTCCAGATCTTGTTGCAGAACTTTTTGTATCCATCAACACGCAAAACATCCATGTTCAAAAACATACCATGAGAGGAACAAGCCAACAAGTAGAAACGAAGAGCATCAGTTCCACATTCTGGGATACCATTTGGATAATCCTTCATTTGTCCAGCCTTTGCTTTAACCAACTCTCTAGGATCCAAGTTTCCAGATTCTAAACCTTTTTGCAACTTTTCAAGCGAAATGCCTTCAATTACATTGATAGGATCGATAACATTTCCCAAACTTTTGGACATTTTACGTCCATGAGCATCACAAAGCATTGCATGGCAAAAAACTTCCTTGAAAGGAATCTTTCCATTGAGCTTCAAACTCATCATGACCATTCTTGCAACCCAGAAGAATAAAATGTCCCTTCCTGTTTCCAATAAATTGTTTGGATAGAAATCTTGCAAATCTTTAGTATTTTCTGGCCATCCTAAAGTCGCAAAAGGCCATAATCCGGACGAAAACCAAGTGTCCAATACATCTTCATCCTGTTCCAAAGATATATCTTCAGGCTTTACGTGAGTATATTTCTTGACGGCATTTTTCAACGCATCTTCTTCAGTTCTTCCACTAACCCATCTTTCAACGTCATCGCGATTGTTTTCATCTCCCTTTATCAAAACATAGTATGCAGGAATTCTATGTCCCCACCACAGCTGACGAGAAATACACCAATCTTGAGGAGTTTCCAACCATCTAAACCAGTCATTTCTGGATGTTTGTGGTGCGATCTTAATCTTTTCTTCCTGAACAGCTTCAATTGCTTGTTTTGCCATCTCAGCAGTGTTGATCCACCACTGAGGTTTCAACAATGGTTCAACAATATTCTTTGACCTGTCACAGATTGGGAGAACCATGGCATTGTCAACAGTGCTAACATACAAACCTTTTTCTTTCAGGGCTTCCAAGATTGCAACACGAGCATCGAAACGAAGCATTCCAGTAAATCTTTCACCACCATATTCGTTAATTTTACCATCATCTGTGAAAATATTGATAAATTCAAGGTTTTGTCTTTTACCAACGATGAAATCATTTGGGTCATGAGCAGGAGTAATTTTGACAGCACCTGTTCCGAATTCTGGATCAGGATATTCATCTGCAACAATTGGAATTTTTCTGTTTTGGAATGGATGGATGACAAATTTTCCATGCAAATGTTGATATCTCTTATCAGAAGGGTGAACAGCGATGGCAGTATCTCCCAACATGGTTTCCAAACGAGTGGTTGCTACAATGATCTTTTCATCAGAGTTTTCAATAGGATAAGCAAAAGAAATCAAAACACCAAATTCATACTGCTTATTTGGGTCGTGGTCAGCAACTGTCAACATAGTTCTTCCTTTAAGCTCCATATTTTCAACTTCAACATTGGACAATGCAGTTTTCAACTTGGTACACCAGTTTACCAATCTATTTGCTCTATAAATAGTTCCGTCGCTGTGCATTCTTACGAACGCTTCGTTAACTGCGTTACACATGCTTGGGTCCATAGTAAACTTTTTCCTGTCCCAGTCAACTGATGAACCAAGTCTTCGGATTTGGTTGTAAATTCTGTCGATATATTCGTCTTTCCACTTGTAAGTTTCTTCGACAAACTTTTCTCTACCAAGCTCGTGTCTGGTAATGTTACGCTCTCTCTTTAATTTCTTCTCGACTACTACTTGGGTTGCAATACCAGCATGGTCAGCGCCAGGTGTCCACAAAACAGTTTTACCTTTCATTCTATTCCATCTAATCATTGTATCTTGAATGGAGCATGTTAATGCGTGACCCAAGTGCAAAGATCCAGTTACATTTGGAGGAGGAATTGAAATAACGTACGCACCCTCATCCTTTACTGAACCATCAGCTTTATATTCGGGTTTGAAGTATCCTTCTTTTTCCCACCAATCATACCAAGCAGCTTCGACTGCTTTGGGTTGGAAAGTAGGAGGGAAGGGAGTGGACATGTCTGCGATTAAATTAATCTAACCTTTCTTTTCACCCTTCGGAGTAGTATTGACAAATTCAACCTCTGGAGGAGGTGCCGGCTTTTCAACCTTCTTTTTTTCCTTTTTATCTTCCTTATTAGCCTGGTGGGCTTTTTCTTCCTACTTTTTAAACGAGAATTACTTGTTGCTTTGCCATCTTGGCATTGAATTTAGCCAACTTTGCCAATCGCTTGGCTTCGTTCTTTTCTTGATTTTTTGATTTTTCTGCTGGGCTGTCACTCATATTCCTAGTGATTTTTGGAAGTGTTTTGAGTTGCTTTGAGATTCGACGTAGAAAAATTGTGCAAAAATTTTGGAGGTTCCGTCACTGCAGATGAAACCAGGTGATGCTGTGAGTAGCCTACCTCCAATATCGCCGTAGTTGCGTTGAGCATGTCTATAAACCAACATTCCAGCGGCGGGTCAACTTGATATATTTAAAGTCGGCAATCTTCCTCAATGTTTGTAAGTAGAATCTAATTTTGAATAGACTTGAAATCTAATCTATTTTGGATTTATAAAGTTGGCAAATTTTACCTAATCTTGTGTTTTCACCAATGGATGAATTCCCACAAATCTTGGCGATATTCTACGCTGAATTTCATATTACGCAAGGCTCGCAGGTGCTCTTTGAAGTTCCTGAAGGATTCACAAATTCAATGAATGATGGACCTCTAAAGGTAGATTTCGATTCTTTTTCAGAATACATGATTCCAAAATCTGCTCTATGCAATCAACTTGTAACGATTTCAACCACCAATTTAAGGATTATGGGGTTTCCGGTACTATTACAAGACTCGAAATACGAACGGAATGCATTGCTATTCAATTTATGTTTTGTGTTTGAAAAGACGGCGAATATACTCAGTTTTGAACAGATTGTTACAAAGATTGCCAGAGTACTTCGAGCGCTGGAAGTAAACTGAATCCTAACTTAGGTTGAAAGTGAATTTCTATCCAATCCTGAAACAAAATCGACACTGCCAAATATTATTACGCAGATCATGGAAGATCTCAATGCATACCATGAATGTCAAATATCAGTCAGTAATGACGATCTAATCAAGACGATGCAAATAGAATTGATTTGAAGTTGTTCCCAGTGCATAGCGAGCCTCCTCTGGTTTACGATTATCAAGTACCAATCTTAATTACAGATTTGACCAAATATATTGATAGGCATTGGGATATTACAATGAGAAGAATAATAGATTTTGTAAACGGTGTAAATACAGTGCACAAGATTGCCTATAAATCTGATGTTGATATAACGTATGTCAGGATAGCTATTCAGCATTTACTATATTACGGATGTGCCAAGTTGATTGATATTTTCCAAGTAAATTTTACTAATTCAGTTTGGTAATATTTATGCTACCATATCTGGAATTAACAGGCTAGCTGAATCGGAGGAATTACAAAACGAGTGTATAGAATTTGTTAGAAAGCCTGGTATCACGTTATTAATTGTAGATTATCTTCCACCTACAGTTGGAATGATTTTTTCCCTGTATTGCTCCTTGAAGGGAAATATGAGTTTACTTGATTGGATGAGGGAGAATCCAGTCTTTTCTTCCCAAGTAGATATTCGCCGATTTATAGCTTTCGGAGTAATTCACAATATTATATTAAGGATCCACAACTATCCAATTTACTTTAATCCAAAAGATGATAAAGTACCGCAGGAAGTGCTAGAAATCTGTCAGCATCTCAATGGGCAGCATCATCTGGATGATTTATGTACGAGGTTTAACAAAGGCCCCAAGGAGATGCAAGAATTACTGAACATCCCTCAGATTCAGTCGATATTTAAATAAATTTACATTGATTGAAATTCCAGTTTGGACCGCATATAGATGATTGTTTAGAGATGCTAATATGGGACTGACTCGGAAATTTCAGAGAAAAACTTGACCAAGTAAAAAGCAATCATGGGCGTTCTTTATTTCTCACCACATTCTTGCGGAGCTGCATCATATATTTGTGCAAAGAAAGCCGGGCTAATTGGTACCAAAATTATCCCAGTATTAGTTGATTTGCAGCAGCACAAAATTGCCAGTGGGGATAATAAAGGAGCCGATTTTTACAAAATCAACCCAAAAGGAAATGTTCCTACTCTAGTATTGGAAGATGGGACAGTACTGAATGAAAATGCTGCTGTTCTTCAGTATATAGCAGATCTTGCTCCTACTGGATCACTAGCCCCCGCAAATGGAACTAACGCTAGATACTTGCTTCAGTCTAAGCTATCCTACGTAGGTTCCGAAGTGCATCCAAATTTGAACCCGTTGTTTTACCCGATGCAAGAAGATGCTAAAACATGGGTTTTTGATCGGTTATCTTCTAAAGTTGATTTTTTAAACAAAGTTGAATTAAAAGGCCGGAAATTTCTGGTGGGTGATTCATTTACTGTTGTGGACGCATACCTGTATATCCTATTGTATACATTCCCTTATATATCGCTTGATTTGGCAAAGTACCCAGAAGTAGAACGGTATTACAAAGGTATTGCGGAATTGGATTTTGTTAAAGAATCCCACCATGAAATTTCTGCCTTCCAATAACCAATGCCGCAATTCCTGATTTGGTTTAGATTTGTTATCCTTATGAAATAAATTAAATCATATTCCAATTATAGAAACTCTCCAGGTATATCAAGTTTTTTGTTTTGGGTTCGCTGGAACCAATTTTTCCTTTCCATGATTTATTTGACAGCTCTGCTCTACAACCAAGTGAATGCTCACGGATTTCTAGTTCATCCCGGTCCGATAGAAGATGCAAAAAAGTATCATGCGGTAAGAAATTACGATGCAATCTCCATTGACATTCAGTCTTTGCGTGCACCAGATCCAACAAAGTTATTATGCAGAGGTGCATCAAAAGGAACAGTAACTCCAATCACTCTCCAGAACGGACAACCTTTCACAGTAACTTGCGCTTACTCTATGAACGCTTTCCATGTTGGTCCTTGCTCTGTAGACATTATTGACGCAGACAATACCAATTCAATTGTTGCAATTGGATCGCAAATGGGGTGTGCAAGGCCTCCTTTTGCAAAATTAAACACCGATGGATTAGTTGGTCATCCAGCAACTTTGGTATGTCCAGATGCGATTCCTGCAAATTTGGCGACAAATGATATGTGCTTGTCAGAATGGACATTTACCGTGCAAAATGCCGATCAAATTAAATGCAAAAACTGTATCCTCCGCTGGAATTGGGAAGCTAGGCATATTTCAACCCCAGGTGAATTCTACCAAAATTGTGCAGACGTCGATATTACCGTTATTGGTGCCAGTCAATTCTCAGGCAAAGGCCCAGTACAGCAAAATTTAGGAGTAGCAAAGGAGTCATCAGCTACTAGTGTAAAAACTTTAGTTACTCCCATCACTCCTCCTAAATTGCCAGAAGCAAATTTACCTCCAGAACCAATCATGCAATCTAAACCATCGGTTTCTCCACTGTCAGATTTTAATGTAGCACCGATCAATTTGCCTCCTAAACCAGTTATAGAAATCACTACTACCCAGGCTTTAGGTATTACCTCTAAAACTTTTGGTTCTTTGAATCCTGAATATACCATCAAGGATTCCTCATCCGATTTTGAAACAATTACACCGCAAGTAACAGTAAACTATCCGGATATCACTGGAAATATCGAGCCTACCAGAGCAATTTATGTTAGCAGTAGTTTGCAATTGGCCTCTGGGATACTCACCGGGCTTTTCATCTTATTAGCTTTGCAGGTTTAAATTAAATAAAAACTCTCATTTTCGTTTTACCCCGCCTAATATTCTGATGAGACCTGGGAATTGGGGGTGAATTTGACATTCCATTGTTGTGTGGTACCAAATCTTGGCATTGTTCTCACCGTCCCTTATAAATTGAACGTTTCGTTCCACTAGCAAATAACATGGAAAGGCTTCGTCTAAATCTCTTCAAGTCCAACCCAGCCGTGTCTAACACCATCTCTAAATTCCCACTTCCACCAAAAAAACAAGTGTATACAACTGTTGAAGTAAACACCAATACCCCGCCAATGGTAAATACATGGATCAGCAAAGTTATTCCTCAAAATTTGGAATCAGCACCTGTCAACTTTCACATCACATCTGCGTTGCTGTCAAAGTCAATCAGAAAAGCTGTTCATTACCGTTTGAAACTATATTACAGATGCCAAGACTTGCTCGAGATCCATAGAAATTCTACGGTGGATGAGGAATTTTTATACCTATTTGATTCCTTGTATCAAGATATTCGACGATCAACAAAACTTCTTCAAAATTCTGTTCCAGATCCAACGTAAGATTTAATTGACAATAGTTACGGTATGGGAAGAGTAGACGGAATGATGTCGGAAGAAGAAATAAGAGAGCATTTAGAAAATGAACTTTGGTTTATGAAAATTGGTTTGGAAAGAGAAATGCGAGAGCTTCTGGCATTCGCCCTGAAATCCATTTCTTCCAAATTATCTTAATAAATACCCAAATTTAGGATAAACTTTTTTTATTTCGCCGCTTCTTTGCTGCTCTTGTGATGGGTTGTGTGCTGCACATGCCTGTTTTCCTTTTTTCGCCAAACCATCAATGAGCGAAATCCTAATGCAGTATTCACTCCTAGGATATATCCTCATCGCGAACTATGAAGTATTGCTCTCCCTCAAATTGTATCTAACTCTATGCTTTGCATTTGCAGCCTTGGCTATTTCAGAACCAGAAAAACACCAATGGAAATACTGTGCAATTGTCACTGGAGCTTTAGGTTGGTTTGTTAACGGGATATTAAATGGATTCGTTTATTCTCTAATCAGCCCAACAGCACTGTGGGGAATGGGAATTGTCAGCGCGATAACCTGGCAGTTTGTTTATGATATAAAAGGAGATGATACAAACAAGAAAATTCCATTCAGTATTAGATTAGGATCAATGGCGGCATTATTTTTGTCTTGCTGGTTCCAACTGGATTTCAACTCTGGAGAATTCACTCTCTTTTTCAATGGATTCTTGCATTTTCTGTGGAAAATTGCAGCAAAAGGATTACTTGTTTTGATTGGACTCCAATTAGCCGCTCCTATTCTATTGTATCAAGGTTTCCCTGACCCGTTTAATATTTGGACAGAAATCAACTTTGGCCTTCGTATTTTACCGCAATACTTGATGGTGAGACTATATCCAATTTACAATAAAGTTTACCGCCCATCTGGAGCCTTTATTGTGAATACATGGATGAATACTGTAAAGAAATACCATTCAGATGAGGCAATTACAGTCCCTTCTGGAGAAATTTCCTTAACTTTCGATCAGGTTGACAAAAGTAAGGATAGTCTAATTTAGAAATTAATCAAATGGCCTCTATTCTTTTGAAGCACGGTGTTGGACCTAAGGATTCCGTTGCCCTCATACTTGAAAATTCTCCAGATTTCTTTATTAGTTGGTTTGCAGTTTTAAAAATTGGAGGAACTGCAGCCTTCATCAATACGAATCTTAAGGAAAATGCTCTCACCCATGCCCTTAAGGAAGCTTCTGCCAAAGTTATTGTAATGCACGAAAGTTTAGTAGGCAATATCATGTCTATTGATCACTCTGCATTTGATATATTATTCTTTGATGGTGCTGAGAACTTTGGCTTTGGTACTAATATTGATTTGTCTACGGGCAGTGAACAAGAGCCAGATTTCAAGCTACGAAGTGATATATCCATCAGTGATCCAGCAGCCTATATTTATACATCAGGAACTACCGGGCTCCCAAAAGCCGCAATTATTTCTCATTCCCGATTACACGTTGCAATGAAACTTTCCTCTGCGCTTCAAGGAGTGGTTCACGAAGATCGTATTTATATATGCTTGCCACTATACCACTCTGCTGGAGGAATGTTGGGACTTGGAATGATGGTTCACAATGGTGCTACAGTTATTTTGGCGAAAAAGTTTTCTGCCAGCAGGTTTATCTCTGAATGTCGTGCTACAAAAGCTACTGGCGCTCAATACATCGGTGAACTTTGCAGGTATTTGATGAACACCCCAGAAAAATTCTCAGATAAAGATCACTCCTTAAAGTTTATGATTGGAAATGGTTTACGACCTGAAATTTGGCTTGCATTTAAACAAAGATTTGGCATTCCAAAAATTATTGAATTCTACATGGCCACAGAAGGAAATGTTCAACTTTTCAATGTACAAGATAACGACAACTTTGGAGTAGGGTCAATGGGCAGATTTGGTCTCATAACAGGGTAATTAATGAATAATTCCAGCATCTTAAGCACCAGAACACTCATTAAGATCGATCAAATCACTGGTGAACCGATTCGCGGGCCTGATGGATTCTGTCAAGTTTGTAAAGACGGTGAACCAGGTGAGTTGATTGGACAAATCAAGAATAATGATCCACAAGCAGCATATGTTGGTTACAAGGGCGAAGCTTCAAAAACAACAAAGAAAATCTTGACTAATGTTTTCAAGAAAGGAGATGCATACTTTCAAACGGGTGATATTGCTAAAAGAGATTATTGGGGCTACGTTTACTTTGTTGACAGAATAGGTGACACATTTAGATGGAAAGGTGAAAATGTGTCTACTACCGAAGTTGCAAAAGCATTCACCCCTATCACTGAAATCGAAGAAACAAACGTGTATGGTGTCGCTGTTCCTGGATTTGACGGAAGAGCTGGAATGGCAGCATTAATTGTGGGCGAAAACTTTGATATTGATATGCTCGCACCTATGCTCACAAAGTCACTCCCCTCATATGCAATCCCTGTTTTTATCCGTATTTTACCAGAAATGCAATCTACAGGTACCATGAAGCAAGTAAAAACAAAGTTCAGAAGCGAAGGGTGTGATCCAAATGTGGTAAAGGATCCAATTTATCGCTTGGATGGTGGAAGATATGTTCCTTTCACTCTACAAGATTATGAAAAAGTATCCACACTAAAGATTTAAACTCAATATATACTTTTCAATACATTGTTTGTTGGCAGTCATTTGATAGTCATGTTGTGAACAGCCTTTCAAAGATTTTTGTGACGCGTAAGTTTAACAATTATGTCAAATAACCATCAATACCACAATTCCCAAGACCGGAATGAAAGTAAGTATTAAGTAAAATAGATTACGCTCAAGATGGCAATCGGGATAGCTCTACTACCTTTGATGACTCGTCTCGCCGTCCTGCCCAACAGCAAACCAGCTACGCATCATACGTACCTACTGCCTACATTCCTTCCAATGGGAATGGCCACTTAAATATCGCCCCTAATCACCAATATGATTTACACCACCAGGGTTCCAGCTCAAGCTTTAACTATCATTATGATCCAAACGCGAATAGATATCAAGAGACTGCTATCAGCATTAATAATGGAAACGTGCAAATTCAGAATCGCCCAAACGCATTCATGTATCGAACAGGAACTAGATTGAATATCTATTCGAATGAAGAGTCAATCAAACTGACTGAAGCCGGAAATTTTGTAATTGAAGTCCCTGTTCCACATATGGTTGAAAAAACTTCGTCTAACTTACCACATTCAAAGAAATTACGATATACTGCCGTAGTGGGAGACCCAAACGACTTTCAAGTTGGAGGATATACACTGCGCCAATCTGATGCAGGGAATGAAACTGAAATTTTTATTGTCGTGACAATGTATAATGAAGACCAGCACTTGTTTTTGAAGACGTGGAAGAGCCTACAGAGAAATATCCATTACTTGTGTAGCAAGAGAAACTCTAAAACTTGGGGTGCCAATGGCTGGCAAAAAATCGTAGTATGCATCGTTTCTGACGGGAGAGCAAAGATCAATTCCAAAACTCTCGCTGTACTCGGATTACTTGGGGTATACCAGGAAGGTCTAATCAAAACGTCTATTGAAGACAAACCCGTTTCAGGACATTTATTTGAATACACCACATATGTAGAATTAAATGACAATTATGAAAAATATAATCCGTCGTTCGCAGTTTATCCTGTACAGGTGATGTTTTTGCTCAAAGAAAAAGTATTTCGTTGCTAACTGTAGAACGCCAAGAAAATCAATAGCCATAGATGGTTCTTTAATGCATTCGGACCACTCATCAAACCAGAAGTGTGTATTTTGATTGACGTGGGCACAAAACCTACTGACAAGTCGGTATATTTCTTGTGGAAAGAGTTCAGCAAAAACAAAAATGTAGCTGGTGCATGTGGCGAGATATATGCAGAACAAGGAAATTGCGGTGTGAAGCTGATAAACCCTTTAGTTGCTGCGCAAAACTTTGAATACAAAATGAGCAATATCCTTGATAAACCTTTGGAGTCAGTATTTGGATTTATTGCCGTGCTACCAGGAGCATTTTCGGCTTACCGATATTCTGCGTTACAAAATGGCAAAAATGGCGAAGGTCCATTAGAAAAATACTTTATAGGAGAAAAGATGCACGGTGGTGCAAATTTGGTGAAGGCTAACATGGTATTTTGTAGAGTAATGCATAGTATCTTGCAGAAGATCGAATTTTGTGTTTTGAATTGGTAACAAAACGCAATGAAGCATGGATCTTGCGATATGTTGAGGTAATTGTAAATAACCGCTAGAAAGCAAAAGCAGAAACCGATGTTCCGGATGCAGTTCCAGAATATGTTTCACAAAGAAGAAGATGGGTAATTTTCTTCCTTATTGTAGTTGAATGGTTCATTCTTTGCTGGGCTTCATGCCATCATTCATTTCTATCAACTATTCCGATCAAGACATTCATTCTCTAGGAAACTGGCATTAACGATACAACTAATTTGTATTGAATCACTAACCAAGATAACATGATTAATTTGGTGTTGAACTGGTTTTCGATTGGGAGTTTCTATCTCATGTTTACATTTTTGATGGGTGGAGTATTAGATGATCCTACTAAAGATCCTTTCCATGGGGTAGGGTCGATTATCATGATCACTTTCAAAGAGCTCTATATTTTTTCCATCTTGATGATATTTGTGGCATCTTTGGGCAACCGGCCTCAAGGCTCAAAATTGATGTATACTTTTAGTTTCATCCTCTTTGCAATTCTTATGGTTCTGATGATGTATGTGGTAAATTGCTACTTATTTAGTCCATATTTCAAATTAATCTCTCTGTTCAAAATGTTCTGGCACGATCTCAAGTATACGATCCCCAAACGGGTACTTTCAAGACAAGTATTCCTACTTTAGGGTTGATTATTGCACAAGAAGAGCCTTTCAGAGATTTGGTAATTACTTTTCTTAGCACATTTGGAGTATACTTGCTTTCCTCTTTAATTTATTTCGAGCCTTGGCATATGGTCCATTCATTCTTGCAGTACATGTTGCTAGTTCCATCCTTTGTAAACATTTTAATGGTGTACGCCTTTTGCAATCTACATGACGTCTCTTGGGGCACGAAAGGAGATAATGTTATGGTAGAGAGCGCTCAAATTCATGTTTCTAAAGATGAAAAGGGAAGGGTAAGTGCAAAAGTAGGAATTCCAAAGCAAGGTGATATTGACTACAACTTTACTACGTTTTTGGATGAATTGAAGAGACCTGAAGAAAAAAACAAAGGACCAAGTAGATCGCAGGATGATTATTTTAGAGCTTTCAGGACAAAGTTAGTTTTGATATGGATGGTTTCTAACGTTCTCTTGATTGCCCTTTTCACTACTCCAGAAATTGAAGTTTTGCTTGGAATCGATGTAAACAATATCAACATCTTTAATCCATTCTTGACGTTCTACTTGTGGGCGGTAGCAGGATTATCTCTGTTCAGATTTATCGGAAGTGTTATTTACAAGCTAGGCAGACTGACCAAAAAATAGTAAATACATATTTATTTTCGCGCTGCAAACGCTGCTAGTTTCATTTTATAATATTCTTTAAGGTCAAGTTCTGAATTGTTGGCGATAGGTGATTTGGAGTGAGAGCCTTCCTTATTCAGTAACATTGGAAGAACTTTGGCATCTAAAGAAGGTAATTTCACTTGAATATCACTTTCCCTTCTGTTTGCTTTAGCGACTTTCACATTGGTTAAACACCAGTTTGCAAAATGAGACACAGAATTCACTGATTGAAATTCCTCAACGGCGGCTTGGCCAAGTATATCGAACATCTTGTAGGGCAAGAGCGGCGGTTGGAGAATTAAATGTATGACGAGCTTCCGATACAATAGTTGCAGTGGTATCATTTTGCCCTATAGTAGTGCCTTTTAAAGTGCGGCCTGTTGTTTGCGGTATAGGATTAGTAATATTAATTTGAATTTTTCTAATTGTTGAATTAGATAATATTGGGATTTTTCTAGTTTGATCTGCACTAGCTGATAAGTTATATGCTGCTAGCTGGGCTTGCCCAGGTACATTTACCCCAAGAGGCAGATTAGTACTTTGAGAGTCAGGTAGGTGGCTATTTGTGATTTTGACTTTTCCAATAATAGTTGGTGTATGGCTCTCCATTACTGACGGATTATCCTTTGCACTATTACTTGACTCTAAAGATTTGAATTTATCTGAATTGAACCCCTGCAATGTAGCTTGAGCTGATTTTGTTGAATTCCCTTTGCTTTTATAATTACTGGAAGCTTCATCGCCAAATAATGTGTTTGCAACTTCTTTTTCTATCTCTCTCTGGGTTTTTGTATTCATTTTCTTCTTATCCTCATTGGAAGAATCCCCAAATAAAATATCAGCAACATCCTTTTGTAGATCTTTCGAGTTAAATTTTGAACGTAACAGTGTCTCTTTTCCAGAATGTGTACTATTATCAGACAAGGAAATATCATTAATCACTGGTTTAGATATTTCGGAAGCTGTTTCCTGCCTTTTCAATTTCGGTTTTTTGTTTGGGGATTCGACATCTTTTGTATGCACTCTTTTTAATTTTGGTGAGCTTTTATCATTTAGTTTAGAGATTTTCATCTTTGATTGGGGTTTCAAAGTTGAATTCGTAAGATCAAAAAAACCAGGTTCACCATTTGGAGTATTCGCACTTTGAGACTTTCTCGATAATAATGATGAATGATCAGGCGCTGGCTTGGCAATAGATAAATATCTAGATTTTGCTTTCGATGCCAAATATTCCTCGAGATATATCCCTCTTTGAACGATTCTTGGATTGGTGAGAATAAAGAGATCGAGTCATTTGCTCCATTCTTTTGTTGTAAACGGTATCTGAATTAACAGATTTAGGTTTAGCTGAATCACTTGATTGTTTTATATCCCGAGAGAAAGATGTACGAATTTGCTTTCCTCCTTGAATCTGCGAATATACCCTCGTAGATTTTATGGCGTTTTTCGATTTCCAAGAGAGAGGATCCAATTCTTTGCTTTCATTTTCCTTTGGTTCCTTCTTTTTCGCCAGTATACTTTTGGCAAATATACTATTTATTGTATCTGCTTCGTACTTTTTCTTTTCCTCTGGAGACATTTGGACTCGAACTGGCATATCCTTTCTGTTGCTTGTAATTTGAGGTTTCGAAATTTTGTTTTGGTGTCCAGAAGGAGGCAATAAAACCGAACTGTATAATCCAGTCCTGGTAATCGGCAATGATTCTCCCACAACCTCTTTATCGCAATCAGATAATACAACATCACTTTCTGAATCATTCGCTTGAATGCCTATATCAGCTTGGAGATACCATTTAGTTTGCAGATCATGAGATTAACGTAAAAATTATATTTCGGTAAAAAAGTTATAGGTCCATCAACTCTGCCAACTCTGCTTCCTCCTCAGCAGTTAGTAAGCTTTCTTCTACTTTTTCAACTTTCTTCACTTCTTCACGATTTCCACCCAAAGTGGTCTTTAAATCCCAGAAGCGAAGAGTTCCATCTAATGAACCACTAACGAGATAGCCCTTGCAGACTTTCAAGCTAGAAACCTCATCAAAGTGCGCTGATAATATATGAATTACTTGCTCCGTCTAATATTAATTTATCTTACAGCAGGATCCCAAATTCTAATATTTTCATCTCTGCAGCCAGTCGCCACCAAACCATTAGGTAATACTGCAATAGATTTGACATAATCAGGATGCTCAAACTTTGCAGATATATTACCGGTTTCTAGGTCCCACCCAATTGCAAGTTTATCGCCAGATACTGCGTTAATTGCCTCTTACCAGACCAAAGAGAATCTTCTGTAACGTGTAGTCCATACACAGATGTAAGATGGCCATTAAAGTTGAACAATTCTTGGTAACTGGACAAATCCCATTTTTTGATTGTCGTGTCCGAAGAGCACGAATACAAGAACCCATCATGAATGGCGATATCTTCTACAGCCCTGGTATGTCCAATAAACTTTCCAAGAACATTGCCTTCTAAATCCCAGCAAATAATAGTCTTGTCAGTTGAACAACTGTATAATTTTTGATCATGGACTTTAACGCACTTTACAAAATCCAAATGCTCCGAAAAAGTCTTTAGCAATTGCTGAGTTTGCAGATCCCACTGTTTAATTGTCTTGTCCCACGATGAGGTGAACAAATATGGGGGAGAGACGTAAACAAATGTAACAGGACCTTGATGGCCCTGATACACCACTGAACTTGTATTTTTAATATCCTTGATGTTCGCTAACTCTGATTCATTTGGAAAAGGCAGTGATTGGGCAACAAATCCAGATTGTGCTGTAAAAATTGTATTATCCACAATATCAAAGTGCAGAATTTTGGAAGGAAATTTAATAGGATTACCAACGTTCCCCAACTCATTTTGCTTCTTTTTCTTTTTTTCTGATAGTAAAATATCTCTATCTGACTGGAAGAACGCTTCGTTATCTGTTGCGACGTTTGGTCCGTTTTGCGAAGAGATCATTTCTAAAATTGAGCGAAGCATTTTTCGCCTTTAAAACACCTTACATTTTAAAATGAAAAATTCTTCTAGAACATGGCACAGTATTGTTCTAGAAGTTTCATAGCTTTCATGTCCAAGATGACTCATTCGTTGCGCGTGTGTCTGGTTGATTATACAAATACAGGTTTTATTTTGGTACAATTTGCTTGGGCTGTTTGCGTATTCTTCCTACTTTATAGGCTATACAGCCAATTAATCTATAGAATCCCATTGCTGCTACGCTCCACAAGTAAAATGTTAGGAAGGGGTTAAACTTTGTGCTATCGTTCAAGTTGATTCCGAAAAAGATTGCTGTTTCTGGTGTAATCATGGCGGCCACTAAGAGGATATTTGAAAATACCCAGAGCAGCACTACTCTGGTCCTAAAGTTCTTGAAGTAATCCTCTTGGCTTTGGTGTTTCTGATCTACTTTTTCCGGTGCTCGTCCTAGTTCTTTAAAGAATAACGAGTATGTTTCATCAATATCATACTGATCTGCAGGCAGAGTTACAGTTGCTACCTGGACACCAGATGCATTCTTTTGTACTTTTACTTGAGCAACTTCTACTGGTTGGTTGTCACCCTTTGTCCCCCAAGACACCTAATATCAAGAATAATGTACATCGTGTAAATTGCAGAATGCGTATACCATTAGAATATTTACAAATGAAGGAACCAATAGCAAATACTGTACAAATGAAGTAATAATATGCCATGGATCAAGAAATATGACTGAAGAAGCTATATACACACCAACTGTTGACAATACTGATAATACCAATACTCTGAAAGACTCACTTTCAGCAATTAGCTTGCCTAGCGTGGGAAAACTGGTCACAACCGAGCCATCCGGCTGCACTACCTGTGATTGGGCAATAACACTGGCGATTGCCAAGTGAATCTGAAATATGGACTAATAAAGTAATAATTACCACATATAACATCATAACCATAATTGTTGCAAACAGTAAAAAGCTTCCAGTGTACATGGCACGAGCACCTTGTGGGCGATTACCTAGAGAAGCAACAAATATCATAATAATCGAAAAACAGTACAACTGACGAAATGTTAGAATGATTCCAACTCCGTTTCCAAAGAAGGGATCTGTAGATGTGCTCTGAATTACACCATTCGTCAGAAAAGTAAATATTAGAAAGAAGCTTCCAATTGCAAACCAATTGTAAAGCATCATTATCGTATTATCTAAATTAAATTTTGACTACATAGTAATTGAAATAAGATTGCAGATTTTCTTTTGGCTGAATGCCCTGAACGAAAGATTTGGTAGAAATGAATGATAGCGTGAAATGTTGCAAAAAACGAACCATTAAGCTAAATTTAACATAATGGGTACCCATCTACGTCGTTGCGATACGTATTCTGGCACTGCATCTGGGACGTCTGTTTCTGCTTTAGCGTGCTAAAGTAAGTAAGAAGATACCTCAACATATCGCAGAACCCAAGCTTCCTTTCTTTTAGTAACCAGCTCAAAACATAATATTCGATCTTCGGCCAAGTACTAAAGTTAACCAGAATTACCATATTAGCCATAATTAGATTCGCCCCGCCATGCATTTTTTCTCCAACGAAATATTTCTCTAATGGGCCTTGCCCATCAGCTCCATTTTGTAGCGCAGAGTACCGGTAAGCAGAAAAGGCACCAGGTAGAACAGATATGAATCCAAAAACAGATTCCATTGGTTTATCCAAAATATTGCTCATTTTGTACTCAAAATTTTGAGCTGCCACGAGTGGATTCAACAGTTTAACTCCAAATGGCCCATTTTCTGCATAAATTTCTCCACATGCGCCAGCAACATTTGGATGAGCATCAAACTCTCTCCACAGATAATAAAATGATTTTTCAGTTGGCTTGGTTCCCACATCTATCAAGATACACACTTTTGGATTTAGCATTGCACCGAAAGCATTAAAGAACCATCTATGGCTGTTGATTTTCTTTGCATTCTACGTTAGGAAAATCAACCTTCTCTTTCAAGCAGAAAATCACTTGTATGGGGGAATTACTAGTATTCCCTTTCTTGATATTGTAATTCATATCTTACATCAAAACAAAATACCTAAAGATACATTTGTAGTGTATTCAAAGAGATGCGCTGAAACATCTCTATCGTCAATCTTTGTTTTGATTAACCCTTCTTGATATATACCAAGTAACCCGATAACTGCTAACGTTTTTGAATTGATTTTAGTTCTTCCATCTGCTACTAAACATATTACAATCTTTTGCCATCCATCTGGTCCCCAAGTTTCTGCATTCCTTTTTTGGCATAAATAGTTAATATTTTTTTGTAAACTATTCCAAGTTTTAAGGAATAATTCTTGATCCTCATTGTACATTGTCACCACTACAAAAATCTCTGTTTCTCTTCCGGCTTCTGATTGTCTCAAGCTGTACCCTTCAGATTTGAATTCGTTTGGGTCCCCTACTACAGCAGAGTCTAATTTTAGATATGCTTACATCTTAGGTGAGTAAAGTCCGATCCTGTCCTCGTTACAGTTGACAACACTTTTTGAGGGACTGGCACTTCCACTACCAAGTTACCAAACTCTGTCAGTGGAATTATTTGCTCTGTTTTGTACCGAAATAAAGTTGAACCCATTTTGGGGGCATATTGTTGAGGTGCAGGATATGAAAGATGCAAATCAGGTAAATTTGTTCTTCCAATATTATGTGCATGTGGTTCAGAATGAAAACGAGCACCTTGTTCTTCGTGGTGTAAGTATGGTTCTGATTGATAATGATTTGCGTAATCTGGAGTGTGTCGATGAGGGGAAAGTGGTTCGTGGGATTCGTGGTCCACCACGCTGATGACCGGAATCTCCCTTGAGTCATCCCCTCTATTTCTTCCCCAAATATATGCCGGTGATATATTTTGCGGCTCTTGTTCCTCTGGTTGTCTCCAAGGGTAAGAACCTGGAAGTACGTATGTGTGATGATGATCTTCCTGAATATTATTTATTCCTGAATTATTATTTTCAATTTACTTGGTTCTTCTGGATTATTGTTATTTTGAGGTGACTGAAAATAATTCTGCATTTTCAAAGTTTATTTTCTCAAACTTCGCCATATATATTGACAGCACAGCCAGCCGAAACATAACAACTTGAACTAGGCGCATGATGTACATGGAAAAAGCAATTGATTGACAGCCTAATTCTCATTGCGCCGTTCATGAAGCTGCTTGGCAGTGTTCCCCAGATTGACAGTCTAAATTGAGCACTCAAATATGATATCCCTGCATTAAAAACAAAGGAATATTGGCCCCTTTTTCTATTCAATCGGCTGAATCTTTAAAGCAAGAACTCGCAATGTTGGATGTGTATCTCCATGGATAGTGATGCAAAAAGTTTTGTGAAATCAAAAATGTCATTTCCAGAAACAAGAAAAGCAAGTTTAAGCTAACAATAGAGTATATACAGTGAAAAGGAATCGCCAATAGTAACTCCAGAAGTACCATCAGAGCTTGAATTACTCATTCGACAAGCAAGACATGAAGTAACAGCGCAATTTTCATCAACCAGAAAACAAGTTCAATCAGTAGTGGATTTGTGGATCGCTCAGGAACAAACCGTAGCAAAATATATTTCTTATTACCATGACAAAAGAGAGCCAGTACTCCCGGGGCTAATTTATGTTTCAATTGCTGGATTGGGTGGTTCAATCTTTACAAAAAACAGTAATCATTCTTAATGTAGGAAATATATTTGCCAGAGCCACTGTCCCAATCGCTTTAGCGGTTGGCACCTTTGGGTATCATTTCCCAGCAACTTTCCTTAATCTCGCATATAACAGACCAAATGATCCTTCTCAAACCCTACCTAAATTCCAGTCAGTAGATATTCAAGGGAAACTCCGAGATTTGCTTAAATCCCTTGGTTTTGAAAAATAAATTCTCTTGAAATACAATGATAATATTGAGGCAGTCTGATTATTTCAATAAAGCAGGCTCAATTATACACCATTGGCATGATACAGCTGTACGTCTGTAGGGTTGATAGGAGACGATGGGTGAGGCAAGCAATACGAAAATTAACATTCAAAAATTACTGATTTGTAAAGTAGATGATCATCGTGCCGAATTACCTTGAAATCGACAATCAATTACTCTAAATATTCCAACTCTGGAAACAAATTCTGATGAGAATTTTTAAAAGACTTTTTCAATCAACTACAAAAGCAATGGGTGTAACAAAGACAGTGATCAGAGCAGGAGACGGAGTTAACTTCCCAAAGAAGGGAGATACTGTTACCATGCACTACCATGGTACTTTTCTTGACGGAAAGAAGGTAAGTTTGCATTAATTCAGTTTGACTCTTCAATTGATAGAGGACAACCATTCGTCACTAAAATTGGCGTTGGACAAGTCATCAAAGGATGGGATGAAGGTGTGCCACAAATGTCCCTTGGTGAAAAGGCCGTCCTCAACATTACTTATGATTGTAACTATTTTTAACGTAGATGCATACGGTGAAAGAGGACACCCAGCTGGTATCCCTCCAAAAGCTGATCTTAAATTCGAAGTTGAATTGTTGAAGATTAATTAAAACATTTTGATTTTATTCGTCATTTAGAAAGCCAAATTTACATTCTCGCTATTCTTTGATTGGAACCATTCTAGACCGCTTTCATCTGTAGAGTTACATTGATGAGCTGCACGTACTATAAAACAAGAGTCGCATTCGTTGCAGTGGAGTTCTACTTGATGAATCACAGCGTGTCCCTGAACCGTAATTGCTTTAACAGCACAATTAATCTCACTCTGCTTAGGGCGATTATTCTTTGAGATGCTTTCCCAATACTCTATTTGTTCTTTTACTTTGCTCTTGTGTAAGGATGGTTTCGTATGTGAATGAGTTGTAGATAGCATTTGAATGTGTCTGACTACGCGTTCGAGAAAGTTTAAATCACGCATTGAGCTCAAATGCCATCGATGACAATAGCCTAGCATTTTATTCTATCATTGGAGAATACATGGATTTAAAAGAAAGAATTATGAATAGACCACCTTTGAAAAGACCTTGCCATTACCTTTCTGGATGGGTGCGAATTAACTTGGGGCTTCATTCCAGAATACCCATACGGTACTTTCGTTTGGTAGATATTATAGAAGGTAAATGGTGATGTTAAATCGCAAGTTGTACGTCATCTTTTCAAACTATGAGATCTGATTGCCATATTGAAAAGCTATCTCTAGAAACTCTATGTTCCATATTCCAATATTTGTCAAGTCCCAAATTTGTGTACAAATCGCTGCCCCTAGTATCACGTCAATTCAGAAACGCAGTCTACTCTCAATCCATACCACTGTTAGTAAATGTAGAAATAGTATATGACGATTCAAGAGATGATTCAAATAGTGCATGTCTTATTCAGCTGCAAGATTCTATTAAAATTTTACCTCGATTTCATTACACTACAATTCCAAAGAAACCAATAATTCAGTGGAAGTCATCAGCGACACTGGTTGATGAAAGACCTGCAGATTGCTGCATCGAGCAATTAACCAAGTACTCGATTGGACTGGAACGTGAGATTAGACTTCACGCTAATGCAATAACGAACGAACCTGGACACTTGGCTTCGTATATGGAGCAGTTACTGAAAAAAGGACTGAACCACTCTTCAAGACAAATGAAAATTATATTTGGCAATATCGAAATTCAGGGCAAGCGAAATTTGTTTCAAAAAGCAAACAGTGAAGATTCAATTGCTGGGTTTTTGGGTTATTTGAAACCACAAAATATTGCGCTATGGAACTGGGATACTGAGCTTATACAAGAAATCGGAAAAAATGCAATCCCAACCTCGATTCGAATTCCAATCATGAAAGTACTTTATTACTAAACTTAGCATGATGGACACGTCACAGTTAAGGATTTCACATCACTGCAAGCAATGGCTAGTTTAACTAGATTAGAGTTGTTTAGACCGTATCCAAGACAACCGTGGGGAATCGAAGCAAGTGCCTTTTCAGTATTAAAGCAACTACCAAATCTAAAAGAATTGATTATTCAATCTGGTAGACTAGTAGGCCGATCAGATATTTACACAGAATCGGTACTGGGTTTAAACGATCTAGAAGTATTGAATATGACAGCATGGACATTGGGAGTTGCTCATGGGGCACAATTACTGTTAAAACTAAAGAAACTAAGGTCCCTGCAATTTATTCATGTTACAACACCAGATTTTTGGATCTTATTGCCGTCATACAATTCACCATACTTTCTAGATCCGAAAACTGAGCTACCCATGCGCAATTTAGTAAATATAGGGTTACATTACATGCAACCTGATGCGGGCGACTTTGCAATCATGGTTCAAGGAATAATTAGATGTATGCCAAGGCTACAAAAACTTACAGTAAGGATATCAAGACCGATTGATTCGGACTATGATTTGTTTACAATCAGTAGAGATACTATGGAAAGACTACTGATTAGGTTAGCTCAAAAAACTGATTTGAATCTGGTAGTTCTGGAAATTGGATCACGTATGTGGGCTTCTAGAAAATCTTACTCTGACGAGCTCGTAGCGCTATTCAATAACTGTAAAATGAAGGTGCAGGTAGCTTCGCCATTAGTAAGTCAGGGAAACTGATGTCTGCAAATTTTAATAAAGAATCGTAGAATATTACTACCGAAAGTGCTTGCCAAATGAATTATTTAAAGAGGGAAGCCGTAGTATTTAGTGATGAGCTAATTACACTTGCAGAAAGTGAAATTCTCGCTCCATCATGTGCCAAACATGCTTCATTTCTCTTTTTACTCCGCACCGAAAATCCACGATATATGAGCTGGTTTGATCCTTCGAGACTAATACCACAAGTAACAGGATGGATACTAGCAGCATTTATATTTTACTTGTATTTGAAATTTCACCTGTTTCCAAAAATCTTGAAACAGTTAGTGTATGATGCACCCCTTGATGCAGAAGGAATTTTACACCAGCTGCACCTGCGATCAATCAACGATAGAGGATTCGAATTATTTTTACATTCCACTGTTGCAGACACTAAATTACCTATTGAATGGTTGTGGGCGACAATTGAAATACCTACAATTAACGTCGTTGACGTTGGAACTCAATCCAAAATTGCAATTATAGATTTGTCGTCGCCATTGAAAATCAATGGAAAGGATGATTTGAAAGTTCGACAGACTATCAGTGTAGATTTATGTGACGATGTGCATACTGTAAAGACCTGGATTAAACGAATGTCAGTAATGGGAGTAAAAGAAATATCGAAAATGTCTATTGAAATATCGTTTAATTTGACAGTTTCTATAATGGGATTACTTTCATTTGACCGAGTGGAATGTAAAAAAGTAATTGACCTTGCAGAGCTTCTTGGTAATTTCCTTTAACCATAGATGCGTCTGGACCGAGTGCGCAATCTCTGCCAAAAAAGAAGTTTAAATTGTCTTGGCTTCTTCCAAAGAAGCGACAGTTGACTTCTCCGTCGTGGTTAAATGATCTTTTCCCAGATCCTGAAATTACACCATTCGCAAACCCTGGCCTCCGGTTTGTAGAAGCAGGAATGAATTTTAAATTCAGCAAAATACCAGGGTGCAATTTTTCATTAGGAAAAATCAAATTTCGCAGTTTACTGAATGGATCGACGGTCGGCCATGTTACAATACCCGGTTTGTTTTTTACCAGTGAATCCCAGAATGCGAGAGTGGCTATTGAAGTGCAGGCTGCAGCACTTTCTCAAAGACCAGTCACAGGTGCTTTGACTACAGCGAAAGGAGTATTGAAAGGAGCTCTGTCTGGAATCAAGAATGGGGTACTATATGGCGACTGGGGAGCACAAGCCTTGATACTAGGTATCAAAGACATTACAATTGAAAATCAAAATGGAAAGCAAGTTTGGTGGGTGACTGAAATATTCAATGATTTGGAATTTGAGCATGATCTAGATGCAATTAGAAAGTTGAAATCAAAGCTTGGTGAATCTACCAGTGACCTCTCGGTAGGTTTATTGACGATGGTACTTGGGGTAGCTGAACAGTCTAATTGCCCAATAATGTAAAATGAAATAAATATAACCATATTCATTTTATTCAATTTAAACTCAAAAAGAAAACTAGTAGAAAAGGATGCCGATAACTAGGCCTAGAATAGATACAGCGAAAGGATAAAAGTGGTCTGCTTCACTCATAGTGTTTCTTGGGAATGCAACTGTAGTGTAGAGGGAAGTTGTGGAAGTTGTAGTTGTTGTACTAGGAGCGTCACTGACAAACCCAGTAATATTTACTGAATCAGGGATCTTTGGAGGAATCAACACATAGTCCACTCTATGAATAACTCCGCCAGTAGCAAAATTATCTGCCAAAGAGAAAATTCCTGTATCTGGATGACCAGTTCCTACAAAAACCCCAGTGCTGGTAGCTTTGATAGGAAGTTGACTACCAACCAACAAAGTATCAAAATTTCCTGAGCTCGCTTGCGTACTTCTCATAGTTTTTGGCAGAATGTGGTACGCCAATAATGCTTGTAACTGACCATTTGATAATCCTGAGAAAGTGCTTGATGCTCCATTTATCGCATTGTCGGTGGGAGCAAAACTAGATTAGTAAAAAAGTACAATGTATAGCCGTTTAGCCCATTTACGAAATCAGTCATTCCAGCCGCATCCAAAGCTTTGAGTAGTTGATTGCACCCAAGCCATTTTAGTGTATCTGTTGGAGATCCCGGTGGTCCTAGCCCGATTTGACTGATATATACAAATCCGTTATCAGCACTGACTTGCTTCAGAGATCCAGAGTTTAATCCGTAACGGATATTTAGATTTTCTAGGTTAATTTCCGCTTACGCATAACCACAGGCTTCTTTCCAGATACATCATCAATAATTTGATATTGTGCTGGAGAAATAGCCGATTTTACAAATACATAGCCTAAATCTCCGCTAGGTAAAGAGCCTAGGTTGCTGGCAGTATCAATAGGGGCAAAAAGCGTGAAACTTCCATTTGCGCTCCAGTCTGGGTTTGATTGAATAGCCCCAGCTACCTTGGATAGATTTGGAGTGTTTGCGACAATGTCAGATATTTTAGCGGCGTTAGTTACAGATAAGATCACACTAAAAAGCATATTTTTGTAAAGGATGAAAAAAGGTGAACAATGTTTTTCATGAAAATAATTGCATTTGTTTACAAGATGTGTTTTCATCTTTCGAAATAAGTATTAGTCTTGGTTACTGCTTATGCCTTAATTGGATATTCAAGATTTGGTGCACACCACCCCAACGCGCAACTTCATTTTTGCCCGTTAAGATCAGATTGAACTACCATTGGAACCTTGCTACGGAATTTTTTGTTATTCAATGACAGTCAGTGATCTAAATGGTTTCAAAATGAGATACGGGTAATAGTTTGCAATGCATAAACATCGCTGTGCACAACTTGCAAAACCGCACGAATATCAAAAAACGAGATTCCGGCGGGGATCGAACCCGCAATCTTTGGATTAGAAGTCCAACGCCGTA